>JAOTRH010057896.1:0-18847 GCA_034768845.1 Heliamphora exappendiculata
GAGTGACGCCGGTGAAATTTCTACAACACCCTCGGTAGGCGGCGAATCATTCTTAAGGAAACTGCGATTGCAGGACTGGGTTTGCAAATTTCATTTCATTATTCCTGTTATTTCATTCTCTGTAAATTTCAGATTTATGTAATTGTTGAAAATTTAATAAAGATGTATTTTCTGGATCCCCGAGCATGTATTTTATGTCGGCGTTGAAAATTCTCCCAACACTATCAAGTAGTTCGCTCGAACACTCAAGGAAAATGCTTTCAATTGGTGTCATGATCTTAAATTCGGTATAATTGACAGTTGAGAACACATGGAATAAGACCTGTTGACTTTCGAGGAGCAATAACAGTGGTAAGTGAAGTAAATTCATAGGGTAGAGTGCAAGTTCTGTATGATTTTCTCAATTGCTTTTATAGCACTCGTTGTATAGTCAGCATATAATTGAGCTCACCAATTCTCACCAATAGAAAGACGACCCTATTATTGATTATATTAACATATGGAGAAGTTTGAACTTTAATTACAAAGACATATTAAATGAGACTTCAGCAACCAAGATATGCATTCAGCGAATGTATTGGGGATTGCGTTATATTCTTCAAATCAAGCTTAGAACACTTTGAAGAATTAGCAATCCGTACTCATGATGACATGAAGCTCAGTATTGTAACAAATGTGGATTAAGGACCGCCTATCCAAGAGGCTAAAAAAGAAGGGAGGAGACAAGATAGTTGTAAAGTGGTCAAGCCTACATCTAAGGCCGATAAGAATCAATGACAGTGGTTAATTGCTATGCTGGTCAAGGTCGTTGCTAAGCTAAGAATGAAAGAAAGTAAAAGGCTAAAAGTAACAGCTTAACTTTTGACAATCGTATAAGCTTAAAAATGACTTCTGAGGATGAGAGAGCAAAAGACAAGGAAATGATACATGAGTTAAAAGATAAATTGCAACCACTGGAAGATAAGTTGAAAACTCAAACGAGTGAACTAAGCTCTTTGATAGAAGAAGTTGCCTTTTTTACTTAGGCAGCTGCTGGGTCCTGATAGATTACAGGTTATCATTGTGCTTAGCTTTATAAAATTTGTAATGAATGCATGGTTCTAATTTACCACTTTATAAAATTTATTTCATATATTTATGTGAGTTAATTGATTATTATGTAACTTAGGTTCATAATGGAGCTAACAACTCTTTTGATGAAAGTTCTCCACAATCACATGACCGATTATCTTAGGTGAATCATGGAATAGAACCTTTTGGTTGAGGTATATTCCATTCATTAATTTTGATTTTTTTTCTTGTGTTTATGTGTGAAAAAGTATACAATGGACAGTTCTCTACTGATTATAGTTCATTTGAAAGTGTATTAAATTATGTAAAAAAAAGTGTATGAATTTATTTGTTTGTTGCTTGCAATTTGGGATGAAAGCGTAGTCGTGAAAAATAAGTTGATGATAAAATTCAACTGGTCGTTTGTTTTTATATTGGGTTAGAATAGGGAACCCATATTGTAAGCACATCGTGCTTTCCTTGCATTTTGCACTGGGCACCCATGTTCAGAATTAAAAGTAGTGGGGTTGGTGAACCTAAATAAATTTAAACAGCAGCCAAAGGTTCATGGCAATTGATGTGTTCTTGTAACTCTTTATTCTTAACTTCTGGATTTTTTTCCTTGGGATTTTAAACAACTGTATGCCCAATTTTTAACTATTGGTTGAGTTGGGATTACAGTTTCAATTAATATGGAAATGTTTAGTTTAGTTTTTTTTTTAAAACAACGAAAATAAATTTTATAAATAAAAGGATAAATGGCACCTAAAGAGAATGACCCGCTTACAAAGATGGGGCAAACAACCTCCTAATAAACAAAAGAGACCACCTGGTTGACCAAAAACCAACCAATAGAGAGAGCAACAACAAAACCCAAATCAAGAGACCTAAGCCTAAACAGGGCAGCTCCCATGGATCTACCTCCATCTCAGCAAAGCAGCCCAAAACAGGCCCCCAAGGCTTAGCCTGGTTGAATTGGGATTACAGTTTCAATATGGAAATGTTTAGTTTTTTTTTTTTTTTGAACAACAAAAAGAAATTTTATAAATAAAAGGATAAATGGCATCTAAAAGAAATGACCAGCTTACAAAGATGCGGAAAACATCCTCCTAATGAACAAAAGAGACCACGTGGTTGACAAGAAACCAACCAATAGAGAGAGCAACAACAAAATCCAAATCAAGAGACCTAAGCCTAAACAGGGCAGCTCCCATGGATCTACCCCCATCTCAGCAAAGCAGCCCAAAACATTGATCAATACACTGCACAGATTTTTGTTCTCATAGGTAGCTGAAGTGCCAGATGCTGTTATTTTTGTTCAATACTTTTCTTATTCTTATTCATTTTGATTTGATTGTCACTGGTCAAGGTTGTTTGTTGTTACTGTTGATTTGCTATTCTTGTTACTGTTATGTTGGACACATACAATGCTTGAGAGTGGTTTGTTGTTGCTACTCTTGTTTTGATTCAACTTCTATTTCAGGTTAATTTGGCACTTTCTATGAGACTATGGATCGAATATGAGAATAACTTAAACCATAGGTTCTCACAAGAATTTCCTAATTAATTTGAATTATATGTTCTGATGATTCATCACATCTATCTTTAGGAGTGTTTGTTTGTTACTGCTAATCCAAGTTTCTTTATGAGTCCTACTCTCTTTAACTAACATATCTATCCTTGCTGACCCACTATAGTAGGTATCCTTTCCTACTTCTCATAGCATATGGGCATTAAGTTTCTAATATTTTATTTGTTGTTATACTTTAGTTTTTTTGCAATTGCCCTCCTTAGGATCAATGTTCATATGATGCAAACATAATAATTGAGATGTTCTGAGTTGTTACTTGCATATTTTTATACCAAAAAATATCATTTATAATTTTCATAATATATACTACAAATAATTTAAAATCAAAGAGATTTTTATAAATTATTTCATTTGTATTACATTTAATAGAACAATATAAAAGCACTGAGAGAAAACTTCGTTTTCTTTTTTGAAAAGTTTTGTGTGAAAGTTTTTACAATAATGGCATGATATCAAATTCTTGCCCTCTCAAGTTTTGGCAACTTACGTTTAAGATTCCGTCAAGTTTATTGAGCACTTTTTTTAATCTTTTTATATGAAAAATTTGTGTAATGGATGTTATGAATTATTATGGATTATGAAAATGTAAATTTCTTTGCATTTTAAAATTTTGGATTATTAGTATTTTAAACTTATTTTAGTAAATATATGCAGTTGTATTAGGTACCGTGGACACATACAAGGAAAACTATAAGAAAATTTGCAATAATAGATTAGTTTTATTACAAATTTAAATTATCTAACAGAGTAAAATAAATATGAATAGATTTAGTAGTGCTCAAAAGTGTCACTGAAATGGAATCTCTAGCAGCATGAAATAATTTTCATTAGTGTTTTGAAGCGTTATTAATTTTAAAGCTATAGCAGTAATTTCAATTTGAAGCTGTAGCCGCATTTTTAGCTCATGGAGAAAAATAACAGCGCTTTAAAATGTCACTATAGATCATTTCAAAAGCGTTGGATTATGTCCTTTGCCAGCATTATAAAGCGTCTCAAAAGAGACTGCTGGTATTTAAAAAACCTGTACCAACGCCTACCAAAAGCGTTGCTGAATACCTTCACCGATACGTATCTCTAACACTTCTGGCGACGATACGTATCTCTAACACTTCTGGCGACATTTTATAAATAGCTGGTATAGGCTTTGGGGACATTTTGCAATGGTTTTTATAATTTTAGCATCGCTAAAAATTGACGCTAAAAGATATAAAATGCTTGTAGTGCTTATTTTAGAATTACATTTTACTATATGTACTTGTTATTCATCGAGTTAGGCTGACATCGTATCTTAACATTTCAAGTGATTAATCAAGATTGCAAGTAGTGAATTTTGTAAAATTCTAAATGATCTCTTTGGAGTTTTATTATTTTTTTAGTATTTCTTTTGGTTTGTCGATGGACTAGTTTATTTTATCCGATCTGATTTTCAGTTTACGCAATTTTAGTATTTGTCAGGGCTACACATTTATTTTGGTATCTATTTTATTCTTTAAGATTTCGTGGCCTATTGAATCAAGGCTAATAATCCATGCTGGTCATGTCTCTAAGTTTAAGGTGTGAGAGATTTGAAAAATTAATTACATTTGCAGCAACTTAATTAAATCGACTTGTGAGATTGAATTGGTAAACAAGATTCTGTTAGACTCGCACCGCTATGGCCGCCTCAGTTTTTGCTCAAAAGAACAATAATAAAATTAAAAATAAAAGTGATGAGCATCGAATAAAATTAAAAATAAAAGTGATGAGCATCGTGCGTAGCATTTTATATGTAAAGCTGTCACCTAATATGCAATTTTAATAATGTCTTTAGTTCACTAGTCGTTGTAGAAAATAAATAGCAATAATAAAATTGAAGTCTCCCTCTAGCTGGTTTATGGATGATTAAAAAAAATAATTGGTTTATGACCTAAATTAATTATGATTAGGAAAAAAAGAATAAAAAAACTAGGAGATCTTATATGTACGCACATGATTAGGGCACCTTAACGGCAAGGTCAACGGATCAGAAAAACTTGCAATAACACAAATGGATGAGTTTTCATGTGGTGGATATATATATATATAGGAAATGAACAAACTTTTGTACAACAACTCGCTCTGTTCCTAGATTTAAATTATTTAGTTAAAAAAAAAAATTTCTTGAAATATTAATCTCAAAATTAAGATTTTTAAAAATAAAAAACTTGAAAAATAGATTAATACTTTAGATCAATCATCATTCACAGAGTTAGATAAATCTGAAACAGAATCTGAGCCTAATCAAACGTTACCTCAAATCCAAGATCTTCAATTTATATTTATCCCTCAAGTAAATAAGATTGAGTATGAACTTCCTAGTAAAACTTATTACAACTCCTACGAATTTATTATGGGAAAAAGATTTTTTCTAAACTCAAAATTCGTATAATGGTAAAACTATTTATGAATGGAATATAGATGATTTATTTGAATATCAAATTTTTAAAATCATTTATAAGATGATGATGTACGCTTGTGTGTGTCGAGCTGTTGGTAATATCGATCGATAAACAGCTGAACACATTTCAAATGGATTCACAAGTTTATTAAAAGCTTGGTTTGACAACTGTCTCACTGAAAAATAAAAACACGATTTTTTTTATGCTGTCGAAACTGAACTTAGTATATCTACTGACTCTTTAACTGGTCAAACTAGCCAATTAGTACAAGAACTCTCGTAGTACTGCCTTGTTTTATTTTGTTCATTTTTGTAATATTTTATTTTATATTAACATGAGATAAAAATTAAATTTAATATATAAAAAATCTTATAATACATTACTCATAACTTAAATTTAAATATTTTTTACCGTGTTATTATGTTCTCTTTGTTAAAGTTATTAGGCTAACAACCTATTCCATTAAGATCACTTGAATCGTTCCAAGATTGGTCACCGTATTAGTTCTTCACCTCGCCTTGTCCATTCTGTAAATTTTAAGTCATCCTATTCTTATAAAACTAATGAACCAAACATATAAGCCTCTGCCCTTGTTTGGCAACTGGTTTAAAATTGATTTTTTATTTTTTTACTTAAAAGCTTAAAAAGTTAAAAATGCTTCGTTTTCCAACTCAAAGGTTTTTAGTTTTTTTTACTTTTATATAATTTTTTATATTTTTTAAAAATATCGTAACTTTTATTATACACATTATTTTTTTAAAAAAATTATATTTTTAAAATTTACACATCAAAATCTATCAAACAAGATCCGTATTAAATAAAAATTTATATAAAAATTAATTTTAAAAAATTATAACAACTTTAAGCAAATTTTTTTTGTTTTTTTGATTTAAATCTACTTTAAGCATTTGACTTAAAAACTATTCATATTTTAACCAATTGAACTTTTTGAATTTTTAGCCTTAAAGCTTAAAGTAATTTAAGGCTAAAAAATCAGTTTAAACCCGATTGACAAGGAACTCATAATAAAACTAACCAAACAAATATATAACAGCATTATCACTATCCGTGAAGCAAAAATAATATAGATTAAATCTTGAGCCTAATGGGAAGACACGAGCTGTTAACCTAGACGTCGGAGTTTAAAACTTCGTAATTCTCTTGAGAAATGCTGCGAGAGATTCTTCGCGTAAATTCCTTAGTTTCGGCGTGGATGATCTACCTTCCATAAATACTAGTTAGTATATGCGCAAATTAACCTAAACACTCATTGTTGATTATATGTCTTGTATTTTACGGACCTATATAATTAGAATTTCATAATATGATTTTTTTTTCAAAAAAAAATTTATATAATGGCAAGAATTTTTAGGTTTGCATATAAATATGGATCTTATAATTTTAGTAGATTGTATAGAGAGTAAATCAAATGGATAGAAATATAGAAAGAGGCAAAAAAATAATATAAATACCAAGATCATCCTTGAGCAAAAAAATAAAATTTGTTTTAAGACTTGAACTATTAGTATTGGGTTTGAGGGTATTATTTTTTTCATCCATTGACATAAACAAGCTGTGCTTAACAACGTAATTCATAGTTTTTTTTTTTTTGATATGTTCGGTTTACATTCAAAAATTAATGATTAAATAACAACATTGAGTATCACTAAACTAAACTTATATAAATATATACATATATGCATATATTGATGCCGCGTGATGACAGCCTTTCCTGACAGCTTGGAAATGGTTAATTATAAACTTTATTCCAAGTATAAAAGGAGATGTTTGTTCTTATATATAGCGTATATACTTCGTTGCAACCTAATTGAAGCAAAGTTGAGAACCTTCATACGTTTTGAAATGGCTACTTCATCATCATCATCATCATCATCATCATCAGCTCTTTCATTGTGTCTCTTTCTGGTTTTTTCTTTCGGGCTTGCGAATGTGCAGGGGTTGAAAGTAGGGTTCTACGAGAAAACTTGCACTAATGCGGAGGCCGTCGTTAAGAAAACAATCGACCAAGTCATGTCAGTGGCGCCAACTCTTGCTGCCCCTTTACTGAGAATGCACTTCCATGATTGTTTCGTTAGGGTATGTCTTACTGTGAAGTCTCATTTTCTGGGGTAATTATTGAGTAATATTACATAATATTATTTGCATGGCACTTTTATTTAGGCTTCCTTTCGTAACTTGACATAAATTATATGTTTTTGTTTTGTTAACTTCAAATTAAATGAGCAAAAAATTGTTTGGTTAAGCACATGGTTGAGATTTCCAAAAAGTTATTGTTTTTTGTATAAAAAAAAAATAACTTTTAAGCCATATTATTGTCTCTCTAAAAATCTATTAATTTTTTTTAAGAAAAAAAAAATTGTACACAATCCAAACTGACTAACATTTTTGAGTGAAATGACTATAATACTTTTAATTAAAAAATTAAATTTACTCTTTATAAAAAAATCGTGTTAATATTCCAAACTAGACAATTTAAAAGTAAAAAAGCAAGAACATATTGCACATCTTAACCAAAAAAAATTTAAATGAAAAAAAACTACCTTAAACAAATTATGGCAAACACTTTTTAACTTTTCTATCTTCTTTTTATTATAAAAAACTAAATTTCTCAAAAGTCAAGCTTTTTTAGGCGTCCTAAACAAGGGTTAAAAAGTGATTTTAAGCCACCATGCACAAAAAAAAATATCAAAATTTGATATTTGACAAACTTTTAATCGGAGACAAACAAGGCCTTAATGAATAGTAACGTATTGAAAAATACCTCGTTAGAACAATGTTGACCCAAATGATTGAATAAGCAAGAGACACATAACACACCTAAGTGTTAAATTTTTTTTTTTATTATCGGTAACATGACGTTAGAAATGTTACATGGTACTCTAAAATTGTGTATTAATTTTGCCATGTTTTAAGATGTTGAAGGTATGATTGTATTTACTTTAAAGCAATAATCTTTCTTAATTTATTGAGTTTTTTGTGTAGGGTTGTGAAGCGTCGGTGCTGTTGAACTCTCCAACTCACCAAGCCGAGAAAGATGCAATCCCAAATCTAACCTTACGAGGTTTCCAAATTATCGATAATGTCAAGTCTGCATTAGAGAGTGTGTGTCCAGGGGTTGTTTCGTGTGCCGACATCTTAGCCATTGTAGCCAGGGACGTCACATATGCGGTAACATTCTCCCTTAAATAGATAGGAAACGCAGGATTTTGAATTTTAATTCAAGGAGCGAATAGTTTTATAAGTTTTCAAGAGGACTGATGTTATAATTCTTTCATAATCTTATATAACAGAAAAATGGGGTGGACAAACTTATATAATCTTGAAATATTTGATCTAATACTGTTATAATTCTGAAATTTTTTCAAAATTTATAAAGGCGATTGCTCCTATCTGTCCACTTGGGTCCGACTATGCCCTTAACACCACGAGTTCTTAATTTGAATTGAAAATTGCAATTAAACTCCTATTTGAGATGTTTAAAAACCTTGGTTTTAAAAAGAAATAACTTTTTATAATCAAAAAAAGATTGTTTGGAATAATTTGTTTATGATGTTTTTTTTTTTCGTTTTATTGAATTGCGTAATATGCATTACCTTTTCTTTTTACGGTATAGTGTTTGGGATATTAATGCATTTTTTTTTTGTTTCTATAATATAGTTAATTTTTTGAATTGAGGATAATATGGTCATTTACTTTTAAAAAAGAGCTAGAGTATTTTGGATGTAAATAATCTTTTTTAAAAAAAACACATGAAAAAAGAAGTCACTAGACATTAGAGATATCAAATAGTACAACTTAAAATTTAATTTTTTTCATTAAAAAATACTAATTTTTTAAAAATATCAAACACGCGCCGAGTATATAATACTAAACAAAAGAAATGTACATACTCTCAGAGCCAGGGACCGTTTTGGGAGGTTGAAACTGGGCGCAGAGATGGGACAGTGTCAAATATTAACGATGCCTTAAATGATCTATTACCGCCTTTTGCAAACATTACCGTGTTAAAAGAAGGATTTCTTCAAAGAGGCTTGAGTGTGAAAGACCTTGCTGTGCTGTCAGGTATCTCTCATCATCATATTGCACTTGTTTAGACTGTTTTATTTATTTATTTATTTATTAATTTATTTCTCTGATACCATTTTATCAAGGACCAATCTCATATTCATTAGCTGGTCCAATTAAAATTAAGACAAATTTATGTATGCACTACTCAAAAATTAAAATTAAGACAAATTTATGTATGCACTACTCAAAAATTGATAAAGTTATAAAATTTTGAAATTAAGAATTTAAAATGTCAAATTTTTAAATTTCAAACTTTGATCACCAAGTTAACTGATTCCCCTAGAAGTTTGTGTAAATTTCACTAATCACATATTTTAAATAGCAGAATCAAGATAATTATCGATAAACAATCAATACGATTGTACACGTTGCTAGTTAGATTATGCATGAAAAAGTGGAAGTTTTGAGTTCATCCTTTTAACCTCCAAGAGTTACATGTACAAAATTATCATATTTTCAGTTTACGTGTGTGTGGTGAGACGTACATAAATTTTGAGGTTTCTCACATGGAATTCTTTGTCATATAAACGGTGATTTTTAAAAAGTTACTAACTCACTTTTTTTTAAAGACGATATTAATACGGACTTGATTATTCTTATTAGTGGGGTGTTTGGTAGTTTTTGATTTTCCTTATACTAAGAGTCGTGACAAATCATTTGCCGGAGTTTTGTTTTTAACTAATGTGCCAACCTCTATTTTGGTAAATTTTAGTTTTTACTTTGTAATAATTAAATTTTACCATAATTTCAGTTACAACAAAAACTCACTACAAAATAAATCTCTCTCCATCTTCCCATGCACGAATTTAATTTCATATGACCGACAAAATTTCTTTTGCCCATTTAAAAAAAACTCATATAGACCTTTAATCCTGATTAAAATAGGTGGTCATACTATTGGGATTTCTCACTGTTCTTCCTTCAACAACCGTCTCTACAACTTCACCGGAAAAGGCGACACCGATCCCACTCTGGATCCTAACTACATAAAAAGGTTGAAGCTGGCCTGCCCGCCGGGAGACCAAAATTCAATCGTTGAGTTGGCTCCGGGAACGTTTAAGACGTTTGACGACGACTACTACACGCTTGTCGCTAAAAGACGGGGTCTTTTTCAATCCGATGCGGCTCTGCTCGACGACATCGAGACGAAAACTTATGTTCAGCTTCAAGATACAATCCAGGGTTCTACTTTCTTCAAGGACTTTGGTGTGTCTATGGTTAATATGGGTAGGGTTGGAGTTCTTACTGGTAATGACGGTGAAATCAGAAAAGTCTGTACTAAAATAAACTAATACTTGATTTGAAGTTTTTTATTTTTTGTTTGTTTTGTTTTGTTTTGTCTTAGTTTGTTTCGTATGTGGTTGTAATCTTGCGTGATACATACCAAGTTTGGATTCTTTTTGGGTTATTATCGTTGATTCGCTACGTTGAAAGTGCAAACTGTATTGTTTTTAATCCATATGTTGAAAGATTCTTCTAAATAGTTTACTTTCGTTTTTTAAAATATTTTTAAGATTCTTCTAAAGAATTCGATTGCTTCAAGGGTAAAAGATGTAATTCTCCAACATGTCAACACCACTTCTCAAGCGTAGTTAGACTCTATTTTAGCCAAACAAGTATAATTATTTTGGTTATTTGGTGGTAAGTTTTTTTTCTTTTTTTAATAGAGAAAGAAGTATTAGGTCTTAATATATTTTTGACTGATACAATAAATCAAAAACAAAAGTGTACATCAACATAAATAAAATAACTTTAAAAAGGAGAGTAAAGAGCCATCACAAAAGAAGAAAAAAAATAATAATCACAAAGAAATTAAGGACTTTAAATCTCCACGCAAAATAACAAAAACTTTAACGACACGAGAACATAACATTACATAAAATAAAAAAAGATAAAAAAAAAAAAATCATAATATGCTACTGCTCCGTAACTTTCATTTAAAGAATCGTAGCCTCCACTTCTGCATTACAAAATTAGCATTTCTTGACCGGAGATAATTGCCCAGCGTGATAAAACACAGTAAAAAGCGTCAAGTTATGATCCGCGAACAGATATGGAACCAAATAATGGTAGTGAAATATTTTCACTTTTGCATAAAAGACACCAAGATTCGTTGCCGAAAAATAAATATTTGCCAGATCAAAACAGTTTCGTCGCCGGTAGACGGTAGTCACCCCGTCACCAAAAATAAGAAAAAAAACGACGAACCACGGAGAAAGACGGAAAAACTATCAAGAATAAAATCTGAAACTAAAGAAAAAGGATGGAAGAAGAAAACAAAAATACTGGATAAAAAAAAAAGAGAAAAATAAAGGAAGAAAGAAAAACAAATTATTCGAGTGAAAGGGAGCGCTGCCGCTTTCTAAAAAATATTTAAGAAAATCCTAATAGCTGTATTGTTAAAAAGAGGGGTAGGGATTGGGCTTTGAGTGTCTTGTAAATGCAATATTTCCTGGTAAGATTTGAATTAATGCATAATTTTATTTTATACGATATATGCAGAATTTTATTATATATCTATATATATAAAAACAGCAATTATGGACTGGGTCGAAGTACCTTAATTTTGGTTCACGTTCCGGGCACAATCTAATACAAATAACAATAATAATATTTTATTATTTTTAAGTATATTTTATTTCTCACCTCATGTGGTGCAAATCTCATCATTGATACAATTATTAGTGCATAACTCTAAATAACCTTTTGTTATGAAAATTAACAAAGAATTAGTAATAGTTATCTTCACTACTAACAATAAGTCCAACTAAGGCTATGTTTGGTTTATTTAAATGATTAGTGAAATAAAATGATAATTTCATCGAAATACTCATCTTATTAATATTCAGTTAGTCGAAAAATAATATAGTGTCAATTTTAAAAGTAATTATTATTTTGGCATTTAATATAATGTGCATTATCAGCAGAGAATTGCTATTATTTTTACCAAAGAATATAGAATGGAATACCAAAGAATTGCTATTCCATTCCCTATATATTTTTACAAAAAAAACCTAAAATACCTAAACTATATTCTTTATTTCTTTTGTGGACAGGCATAAAAAAATTTTAAAAAAAAAGGCAGAGTAGTGGCAACAAATCCCAATTGCCAAAGTTATCGATTTACTTATTTTCTGATCAAATGAAGAAGAAGAAAAAAAGCATTCTGAAAATCACTTTTCTAAAGAAAAAGCTATTAGTGATCCCGTTTGGAAATGTTTACTTTTTTCTAAAGAAAAAGAAGTCTTATGTTTATGTTTACTATTTTAAATTTAAAAAATGTGAATAGCTCCTAGAGTTTATTAAATTATTGAAAATAAAAAAATATATATATTTACTTATTTTGTAAATACCTTATTATTCATTCCTCTCTCCTCAATCACCTAAGTCCATCCCCACATCTTGCTCTTATTATTGGCAAACAATCTCCGATCACTATTTTTGACCGTCATTTCCAATCATTACTTTAACCACACTTATACTTACGAGCACTATCCATCGGCTATACCGCCATCCTATCCCCGCTACCTCCACCCAATTAACGGGCCACAAACAGCCTCCCATTCCACCTCCATCCATCATCTCTCCCACTACTTGACAGTTCCACCTAGCACATTCTCCTTTTGGTTGCCTCATCTTTCTCTTTCAGCACATTCTCCTTTTGGTTGCCTCATCTTTCTCTTTCAGCACATTCTCCTTTTGGTTGCCTCATATTTCTCTTTCGGTCGTCACTTTTACTTACCAACTATTGTTTTGATTAGTCACAATCTTCGTATCCATCTGCAAATATTATTTTTGACAATTTCATCTACTTTTATTCACCATATTCAACTATGACAGACAATTTTTATCAAGTCTCTTACTTTCGAGCGCTCTGAATCCACCAATGTTCGTCATTATAGTTTGTCCAAATCCAATTACTATCATCTATTACTACATTCGGCCACTATAGACATCTATGCCTCTAATAATTCTCTTAAGTGGCTCTCCTTTTACAACCATAGTTCTCCGACGACCTCTCACTTATCTCATGATAAATCTTTACAAAAACATGTACTTGTCAAAAGACAAATGGAATTTTTGTTTTTATTTTTCAAAAAAATAAATAAAAATATGTATTTATTATTATAAAAAAAGAAAAAATGTAAACGTTACCGAACACGGCATAGCTGGAAACATGTTATCTAATTATTAAAAATATCGTTTAACTTTAAATATTCTTTGGAAAACCAATTTTGAAAAAAAAATGCACTTTTGTAAAAAATATTTTTTGATTGAAATTAAAACAGTTTCTTATAATACTGTTTACAGCATACGAAAAAAGTTGTTAAAAAGAAAAAAAAAACAAGTTTATTAAAAACAGTTTCTACAGAAAACAATTTGAAGAGAAACTAAAAATAAGTGTTAATTGTTTTAAAAGGAGAAGTCTCTTTAAATTATATTGTGCAAAATTAAAAATATTTTAAAATACTAAACTAATTCTTATGCGCAATCAAACATAAGAATAAAGAATCACTATTCTTACGCCATTTTATAGTGGTGTTTACTACTACTAAAACTAGTAGATTATAGATTGTATCTTGTGACAAATAGTGTGAGTGCTTGGTAAAAATTATAACTTGTAAATGAAATAGAAAAAAAATAATTATAAATTATAGCATGAGTTGTGGGTGCTTAAAAAAATTTATAGTTAAAACTAGTAATAAGAAATTAAAAACTACTAATAACTTTGCTAAATATCCCCATAAATTTTTAACCCAATAAACCGAATACTGCTTAATTATTTTAATGTAACGTGTGTAATAATAAACGATATAGTAATTCTTATAATAATAAACGATATAGTAATTCTTAATACACCAACAAACTAAAACAAACCACACAGTAAAAAAAAATAACAAATTTTCTATTATTAATAAAAAAAATCGAAACTGAATTTTAGTTAGTTAATATTAGTTAACATGCATGATTGATTGGATAATTCCTGCTTCATTAGGAGCAGTTAACAAACTACAACAAACCACATTAATAAACAAAAATAATTAATGTAATACTATTATATAGAACAAATTAAAAATAGAATTTTAGTTAATTAATTAATTAATTAATTAACATATGCAATGATTGGTTGGATAATCCCGGCTTCTCAGGAGCAGTTAGCCACCCCTTTGAAATGACACTTGTAGTTGTATTAACCCAATGGCACGTTAATCTATTCATACTTAAACCGCCTTCAACTTATTAAATAACTTAATTACCTTAAAAAAAACTAACTAAATAAACTCGCTCTACCTAATACAAATATAATTTTATATTGGAATAGAAAGTCGTCGGTATCAAAACAATTTGGTCATGCATGGGCTAAATATTGAGAATTTTATTTTTCTAATTATGTTTTTTTTTATATTCTTTTGATTTTTTTTTTCAAATCGTCACGATGAGATGAATTCAAAAAATAAAAAATTTTTATCTAATAATAAAAAAATCTACTAAAAACAAAAATAAATAACATGAAATTTAATTTATTACTTTATTTTGACTTATTTTTATCTTTTTAATTTTTTTTTGTATTTTGATCAAAAAATTTTTACTTTTTTAGTTCGTCTCGATAAGAGGAGTCAAAAAATATAATACATAATTTAACTAAATGATAACAAAAATTCAATAAAAATTAAAATAAACAAAACTAAATAAATAAATAAATAAATAATTATCCTAAAAAAGACATAAGGATTATTATATGAAAAATAATAACCACAGTTTATTGGGTGGTAAATATTAAGTATATAATGAACAAAATATAAATGTGATAAGGCTCAATTTTAAAAGTATATTGATATTAAAAATGATATTCCCACCAATTATTAAACATTACACAATGATTAGCTAAATTCTTATTATAAATAATTAAAGTTGTAAATAACTATAAAATTTAAAGGTTGATGCTAATCACTACCTATCATGTGGTGTATAATAAAATAATAAGAATAATATTTTTTTAAAAGTCATACTAATCATTATTAATTAATAGTTTAATGAAGAAAAAAATACAATATCACAACACTTTTATAGGTGAAACATTACTTTTATATCAATACCTTTTGTATAGATATTCATAAATACTATATCTATAAAAAAATGCTAATCGCAGTCCAATGGACGGTGGTTAAAGGGTATATAGTGTATAGATATATGTGTAAAATATATTAATATTTGTGAAAGTGGTAGGCCCCACATCAAAAAGTGTATTGATATTAAATTTTTTAGTCTTTATTAGGCTATTAATCACTGTCCAGTGGACGGTGGCTAGCACTACTCTTTATCTATTATTCAGCGTTAAGTGGATGGTACGTAGTCAGCAATTTTCTTTTTTAATGTTAATACACTTTTAGTTGTAATTAAGACCTACTAGTTTTAAAATATCAATGTATTTTGTACAAATTTTTATAGTCTTTTTCTCTATTAATTATCTAGTAGTCAATGGCGTAAAAACCGCCTAGTCCAAATGTGACTTGAGCGGCCAAACCACCAATATAGTTTATTAATTTATTTTGTACTTACTTTTGTCTTTGGTAATATTTTTCATCATTTGCTTAGTTTATTATACTTTTGTGACTATTTTCGATGAAATGAATCAATAAATTAGAAATGTAAAAATATAAAATAAAAATTAAAAAACTTAAAATAAATAAATAAATGAGCAATTGTCCTAAATTGAGCCTAAGATTAATGAGAATTATAGTTATAAATGTACAAGTGGATTAAAAGATTAATAGTTGAATTTATTATTTATGTTTTTTTAAATGCGTTTTCTTAATTATTAATTGATCTATTCCTTAAAGGTTTCGTCCCCATAATTACGTTCAAAAGTGTGAAATTTTTCTCACTTCGTAATGTTAAGTATCAATTAGTAGTTGGATCGTTCTTAATATTGATCAACAAAATATTAATATAAAAGTAATTGAATCCATTTTATAATTCAATTATTACCTTTTTAAAGTTACTTTTAAATTGCAATAAGACAGAAGCCACGTTTTAGATAATTACTTATTTATTTATTTTTATTTTTAATAAAATTGTTACATTGTTTAATTAAATTATTTTATTTTTTGACTTCTCTCGTTAAAATGAGTTAAAAAAAAATTAAAATATAAAAAAATACAAAAAAGATAAAAAGCGAGAATAGGCTGATAAGTCAAATTTTATATTAGTTATTTTCATCATATTGAATTTTTTTTTCATTATTTTTTTCATTTTCAATTTATATTCTTAAAACAATTCAAAAACATAAAAAAATAAAATTCAAAAAAATAAAAATAAACAAAATCTCCTAAGTTTAACCGGCCACAATCGATCTTAGAAATAATGCATCGCATGATGACACTCACTCGTCCCAACGACAGAAAATAGATCTAAGTCTTCGTTTGCGGACCAATTTAAAGTTATTTTTTTTATTTTTTACTTAAAATCTAAAAAATTAAAAAATCTCATTTTTTAATATAAAAGCTTTTAGTTTTTTATTGCTTTTATATAATTTTTTTATATATTTTTTAAAATATCATAATTTTTATTGTACATATTTATTTTTTATAAAAAAATTTATATTTTTAAAATTTATTCGTCAAAATCTATCAAATAAGATTTTATTGAGTATAAAATTATTTTAAAATAATTATTTTAAAAATTATAATAATTTTAAATAAAATTTTTTATCTTTTAATTTAAAATTACTTTGAACTTTTAACTTAAAAATCACACATCCTAATTAAATAAACTTCTTAACTTTCGAATTTAAAATGATTTAAAGTGGGTTGCCAAATCAACTCTAAATTACGGGAAGGAGCATTTATTAATACTTCCTTGAAAGGAATTATTCCAAATGTATTTGGCTCATCACTTTACATGGAAAAACAATACATATGTGTACTTTAAATACATTTATGATAATATATCATTAAATATATTTAGGTATTGTTTGGGATAGTTTTTTTTTCATTTTTAGTAAAAAAATTTTTACATTAGTTTAAACGATTTTTAGATTGTTTTTGTTACGAGAAAATAGAAAAATAAAATAATTTATCAAAAAATTTTAAAAATTATATGCGACGGTAAAAGCCTTAAAAAGTCTTAAAATGGCTTTTAAAGGTTGTTTTTTTATGTATTTAGTGAAATTTTTTTAAATTCTAATCAAAACGCTTGTATTTTTAGATTTATTTTATTACGATGAATTAAAAAATAATAATAATAAATCTATACCAAAATATTAAAAAAGTTTCAAAAAAGGCAAAAAAACAACCATAAAAAAGCTATAGGAAAAACTATCCCAAACATTACCTTAGGCTCATTTGAGATAATTGTATTTAACTTCTGTTATTGAGACGAATTGAAATGGTAAAATAATTTAATTAAAATATTAAAAAAAATTTGAAAAAATAAAAATAAACTAAAATAACTTAATAAGTCTAATTTTATATTGCTTATTTTTATCTTCAGTAAAAAAAATTTATCTTCTGATAAAATTTTCTTCTTTTTTAATTTATCTCGTCAAGATAATTTGGAAGAGTAGAAGGCTTTAGTCAAAAGATCAAAAAAATTCAAACAAAAAATACGAAAAAGTAAAAAATTTAAAATTTAGTCCAAACAAGATCTTATTAACTTTTTCATGGAAGAGAGTTTAACTTCATCACGTCCTTTACACGAAGGAAGAATTCAGAAACCTCCTTTGGAATATAATTAATAACTTATTTGTTTATTTTATTTGTTATTTTTTTATTTTTAATAATTTTTTATTTTATTTTTAGGTCAAATTATTAATATAAAATTTTGATTTCTCACATATGAGTTAAAAAGTACATTTTTAATTAAAATATAAAAAATAAAAAATAACTTATAAGCTAAATTTTATATTATTTATTAAAAAAATAAAATAATATTTTTTTCTCTTCTAGACTATCTAAAAAATAAAAAAAAACCCAAAAAATAAAAAAAGTCTAGAAAAGATAAAAATAAAAAAATTAACCCTTGGGAGTATTTAGCTTTTAGTTTTCTACTACTAATTTTAGTTATAAATTATATGTTTTTTCAAACACCCATAACTTTTACTATAATTTATAATTATTTTTTTTATTTTAGCTACAAATTATAAATTTTATCAAATATTTATAATTTTTACTATAAATTATAATTTATAAATTACTAATTTTAACATAAACAAACATCACCAAAGTCTAAATAGCATCACATTATATTTTGAAAATAAGTAATTGACTTAAGCCCCAATTGGTAACTAGTTTAAAAGCTATTTTTTTTTCTTACGTTTTTAGCTAAAAATTTAAATTGGATTCAAAGTACGTTGTTTTGTAACTTTGCTTTTAAGTTAGCTTTTTAAAATTAGTTATTTGGGTAAAAAATTAATTTTTTTATTTTTTGTTTAAAGTGGATAATTTTACTCTTCTATATAATTGATGTTAACAATTATATGTAGTTGGTAGTAGTAGTAAATAACTTATAAATAAAGAGTATTATTGTATTTTAAAAGTGGTAAGTGTTTGAATAGAATATTTTAGAGTTTGTGTTTGATTTAATTTTTAATTTTTTAATTTTTTAGCAAAACGAATAAATTTAACTTTTTGATATTTTTAGTTAAAAAGTAAAAAAGTCAAAATTGACTATGGAGGCCTTAATCGTTGATTCGCATTTG
>JAOTRH010057907.1:0-18847 GCA_034768845.1 Heliamphora exappendiculata
ACCGATGCAATCAACGAGACCGAAACTGCCGCCCGGCGCAATTGAACTTTACAACAAGTTTATTCACGGCGATATCAGTCGCCGCGCTTTTATGGACGGCGTGAAGAAGATGGCGACAAGCACTCTGGGGGTCGCTGCGATTGTCAAGGCATTGATGCCGGACTACGTGAATGGACAGCAGGTTTCGAAGACCGATGACCGGATCAAGGCGACGTACGAAACCGTTCCTTCTCCTCAAGGCAATGGCAGCATCAAAGGATATTTCGTGCGGCCCGTTAGTGCCGACACTCGCGAAGCCAAGCCCTCGAAATTGCCGGGTATCATCGTGGTCCACGAGAATCGCGGCCTGAATCCGCACATCGAAGATGTGGCGCGGCGGTTCGCCCTGGCCAACTTCATGGCGTTTGCGCCGGATGGACTCACTTCCCTCGGCGGCTTCCCTGGCGACGACTACAAGGGCGGCCAGATGTTCGGCAAGATCGACCGCGAGAAGATGACCCAGGACATGATGGCTTCGGCGCTGTGGTTGAAGGGCCGCGCTGATTGCACCGGCAAGATCGGCATCACGGGTTTCTGCTACGGCGGCGGTATTTCCAATACGCTGGCCGTGCGTCTGGGAGCCGATCTGGCTGCGGCTGTGCCCTTTTATGGCGGGCCCCCTCAGCCGGCCGATATCCCCAAGATCAAGGCAGCGATTCTGGCGCATAACGGTGAACTCGATAAGCGTTTGGCCGATGGATGGCCCGCCTACGATGCGGCGCTCAAGGCCGCGAACGTTACGCACGAAGGATACATTTATCCCGGCTGCGTTCACGGCTTCCACTGTGACGCCACGCCGGAGCGCTACAACAAACCCGCCGCCGACTTGGCCTGGCAGCGCACCGTCGATTGGTTCAACAAGTACGTACGCGCCTAGTTGACCGATCGTGAATTTACGGCATTCCTGACCTCACGAGGCCTCGCGTGTTTCGGCACGGACGAGAGCATTGAGGCTCTTCGCAAACATTTCGGGAAGCGAAGCTGGTTTGGGTTTCAGGACATCATCCAGCTTCCGCCCGCGACGCTATTCGAGGAACAGACGGAACCCTTCTTCATTCGGGATGACCGCACCTGCCTGATTCCGCCCTCGGAGTTTGAATGCGACTTCGACTATGATCGTGACCCGATTCGAACCTACGAGCGCGCCTTTCACAGGCTGACGGAATTGTTCGGCGCCTCAACGAAGAGTGCCTCGGTCAACACCCTTGACGCGACGTGGGAGTTCGAGCGGATGTCCCTCACCATTCGGACATTCTTGAAAGAGAAGACGCGTGGGCCGAATCCGCTTTACGCGAAACATCCGGAATTGTGGAACTTCTGCCGGATCTCGATTGATCGCAACTGGGTGCGTCCGCTTGTGCAGGATGATATAGGCCCGGCGCATTCCATCGGCGTGGAGAGTTTCGCCGCTCCCGAGAGTCGCGGTCTCACGATGTGGGAGCGCGGACTCTTCCGCTTGGCTGCCGGCGGTGACACTCCGCCCTGCGTCTGGTGGAGAGACGAGATCTTTGGCTGGCGCGCGGGGCGATGGTCCGCGATCTTTACGCGAGGCCGGGATGTGAGGCTCAAGCTGGAACGCGCGGCCCAAGCGCGAAGCTCAGCGTATTCGCATCTTTCACTCGTTCTCCCCAATCCCTTCAGCCACAAACACGAATCAGTCACCACGCGCCTGCTTGCCGCTGAGGCCACTCACGCGCTGGATGCGGAAGCGCAAAGGATGGCTACTTTCTGGGGACTTCCATTACAGACCGAAGATTTCGACAGCGACTGAATCTACTTGGCACAGACGAAGTTCGCCGCGTCGTCCGTGCTGCCTGAGCCTTTGTACTTCGCCGTCATCGGCCAGGAACAAAGCGGCCTTGTGCGCTCGCCGCCCGCTTTCTTTGTTGCGATGATCGTTTCCGGCGCGATGGATTGTTCCACCCACGCCTCCAGCGCGGCGTCGATACTGTGGAAACGGTCGCTGCCGTTTGGTGTGCCGCCTTGCCCGAAAGCATTTGGTCCCGCTCCGCCTGCGCAGTGTTCCATACCGGGAACCATGAAAAGGCGGACGGAATCGGCGGATTTATCGGATCCCATTTTCGCGACCACGCTGTTGTAGTAATTGATGGTATTCACCGGCGGGATCGCAGCGTCCGCCCAACCGTGATAAAGGATCAGTTTGCCGCCGCGCTTTTGGAATGCGCTCAAGTCGGGATCAATGGCATTCAATTGTTTGGCAAGGCGGTCGTCAGATGCTTTCACGTCGCGATCGGGATCGAAGGAACGGAACGGCCAATCGGGATTGCTGTAGACCATGTTGCGGAAGAACTGAGTGCTGTAATCGAAGAGTTCGGCCTTCTCGGGTGCGTTGCCGGTGACCCAACTCCCCCAGCCATCGGGCTCCGCTTCG
This sequence comes from Heliamphora exappendiculata, assembly GCA_034768845.1. Lineage (NCBI taxonomy): Eukaryota > Viridiplantae > Streptophyta > Magnoliopsida > Ericales > Sarraceniaceae > Heliamphora > Heliamphora exappendiculata. The sequence goes on from JAOTRH010057907.1 coordinate 2,432, forward strand.
CCGCCCGGTGAAAGACCCGGAAAGAGCTGTTGCCCTTGGCTGTTTACCACGCCCCCATAGATGGTTTTCAAGGCGGAAAGCTGATGAGTAGTGAGGCAGGTATCGGATTCCGGGCCTTTGCACAACAACACGGAAGGATCGAAATGGCAGGCGAGGGGATTCTCAATGACGCCGTCTTTCACTCCATCAATGGCATCGCACTGCCCGAGTGCAGCCGCTTGGATAGCCGGAAGCTTGGCGGCGGGAATATAGCTCGCAGACTCGGCGAGCGTGGCTTTTGCTGCGGATGCGCCGGCGGAAAGCAGATGCGTCCAATAGTTGGCGGGAGCGCCCGCAATGATGCCGTCATAGTCCGCTGGATACCGTTGAGCTTCCATCAGAGCTTGCCTGCCTCCGTTGGAGCATGAATTGAAGTAGGACTTCTTCGGGTCCTGACCATAGTAGGCATGGATGACCGCTTTGGCGCCGACAGCGGTTTCGTGGATGGCGCGGTAGCCGAAGTCGATGATCTTTTCCGGATGATTCAGTGCCCATTTCGCTGATCTGGTTGCGTCGGCATGGCCGGTGTCTGTGGAAGCAGCGGCATAACCGTTGCGGAGGGCGTCGGCGAGGCCGGAGAAGCCGATGGAGCCCGCATAACCTCCGTTGCCGATGCCTTGAAACTTCCCGTTCCAATTCGTTTCCGGCAGCCATACCTCGAAGCGGATATCGGAATCGGAACTCGGTGTCCAGGAACCGAACACACGGCAGAACGCAGGAAGATTGCCGATCGGCCGGCCGCCGGGCGGCGTAAACAGGCCGGCAGGATGAGCCTCAGCGACAATGTTCGAGCCGTGTGGAAGCGTCAACTTCATGAGACTCTCGCAGGGCATGGAAGCTCCGGATGAAACGGCAGCGGTGAGTGCTATCAGCGGAAGGAAATGTTTCATAGCCACGGTCCTGATGAAAGTCGTCCCCATTATAATCAGGTCCATGAACTGCCGCGCCGCCGCTCTTCTGCTTCTCTGGGCTGTTGTTGATTGTGCTCAGGCTCGTGTTATCCGCATCGACGTTGAGGGCCGGGAGTCTCCCGCATATAAAGGGACGGTGTTCGGCAAAGCCGGCCAATACGAAGTCTTGCGCGGCCGCTTCTTTGGAGAGTTGGATCCAAAGGACCCGCACAACTCGATCATTACCGATATCGAACTTGCGCCTCGCAACTCCCGCGGGATGGTAGAGTACTCGGCTACCTTCGTCATCGCGAAACCGATTGACATGTCGAACTCCAACAGCGTGCTGTTCTACTTGGTTCCGAACCGCGGCAATGGGGCTCCTGCGCCATCCGAGGATGGCCGCGTCAGTGTCATAAGCGGATGGCAGGGCGATATCACCGCGCCGAACTTACAGAGCATTTCCGTTCCCGTTGCTAAAAATGCGGATGGCTCAGCAATTACCGGGCCTGTGTTTGAGCGCTTCATCAATATCAAAGCCGGAACGAGCACCATCAGCATCAACACGGCGCAGTATGTCGCGCTGACTTATCAACATCCTTTCTCGCTCGATACATCGAAAGCCACTCTGAAACGCCGCACGTCGCCGTCCGCGGGTCTCGCTCGCGTCGCGAACGACGCCTGGGCGTTTGCCGACTGTTCCTCCGTCGCCTTTCCCGGCACTCCCGACGCGTCCAAGATCTGTCTGAAGGACGGCTTTGATCCGAACTCCGAATACCAACTCACTTACATTGCGAAAGATCCTCTGGTGCTGGGAATCGGCTTCGCCGCTACGCGCGATCTCAACTCGTTCCTGCGCAACGAACCCGGCGCCGGGAATCCTTTGGCGGGCCGGATCAAGTGGGCAATCGCCAAAGGAGATTCCCAGTCGGGAAATTTTCTCCGCACTTACATCAACCTCGGTTTCAATCAGGATGAGGCCGGGCGCATGGTTTGGGATGGAGTGAATCCACACATCGCCGCGCGCCAGCTTGCGATGAACATCCGCTTTGCTGTGCCCGGTGGCGCGGCCGGACCTTATGAACCCGGCTCCGAAGGCGTCCTTTGGTGGAGCCACTACAAAGACACTGCGCGCAATCATCCCGCGGCAGGCCTGCTGGATCGATGCACTGCCAGCAAGACCTGTCCGAAGATCATGGAGACCTTCGGCTCGCTGGAGTTTTGGGATCTGCGCGAATCGCCCGACCTGGTGGGCACCGATGCCAAGGCCGACATCCCCCTCCCCGCGAATGTGCGCCGCTACTTCTTCCCCGGCACTACCCACGGCGGTGGCCGAGGCGGTTTCGACCCCGCGCCGAAAGCCCGCGCTAATGGATGCCTCCTCCCCACCAATCCCAATCCGGAAACGGAGACGATGAGCGCCTTGATGGTGGCGCTAATCGATTGGGTGACCAAGGGAACGGAGCCTCCGCCCAGTAGCTATCCGCGCCTGGACCGCGGCGAACTGGTGCCCGCAACAAAGGCTGCGATGAACTTCCCGACTATTCCCGGTGCACCTTCGCCGGATGGCGTAGTGAACATGGTGGCCGATCACGATTTCGGCCCTTCGTTTCGCTATCCGGACCTCTCCGGCGTAATTGCGATGGAGCCGCCGGTCGTTAAGAAGACCATTCCCACCTTGGTGCCAAAGTCAGATGCTGATGGCTCCGATATTGGCGGTGTGCCGTCTGTGCTGCATCAAGCGCCGCTGGGTACGTACCTGGGATGGAACGTAACCGCGGAAGGCTTTGACAAAGGGAAACAATGCGGCTTGAGCGCCGGCTTCATTCCATTTCCTGCAACCAAAGCGGACCGTATGGCAAGCGGTGATCCACGGTTGTCACTCGAAGAACGCTACAAGGACCACGCCGGCTACGTTGCAGCAGTGACCGCAGCCGCGGAGAAATCCGTGAAGGCCCGATTCCTGCTTCAAAAAGATGCGGACAAGTTGATTGCCCAGGCCGCCGCAAGCGACGTTCTCAAGTAACTAGTTGCGGCCATTCGCCATCCAATCTCTCACGTCCTGCTTGCACCACTCGCTGGTGCAGAGATCGAATAAACGGTTCATCTCGCGGGCATCCAGCTTCCAATTGTTGGCTTTGGCGAGCGCGGTTCTGAGCGTGCCCTCGAAACGCAGGCCCTCTTGGTTCTGAGGTTCCACCAGTTCCTTCTCGCGCCCCTTCCACCAGGAATGAAAGAACTCCAGCGTGTCCCAAAGCGGCTTCTCGGCGGCGGGTGAGCCGTACCTGCCGAGCACTTCAGCCGCGCCACGTTTCACCGGCACCTTCGAGCTAGCTAAGAACTCGATCGCTATCTTTTCAAGTTGCGGACTATAGGCCCACGGCCCGAGATCGCTGAACCGGAAGCCTATGTCATAGCAGGCGGGAAATGAACCAGTCCGATCCATCTCGTTGCGAAGTTCCTTCTCGCCGAAAGCGGGATCGTACTGAAGAAAGTAAAACACCAGCGGTCCGCTGCAGTGCGGCAGCTTTTGCCGCTCGTACTCCTGATTGCGCGCGCCGTAAGCTTGTTCAACGCGTTTGACGATATCGCCGGTGGCGTAACGCACAATCAAAGTGTCAGTGAACTGATGTGCCTCCAACTTGCGAGCCAGCGGCTCATTCAATTCCGGAAGATGCGGGTCAGGCAGGATCGTCAGCGTCTTCGCCGTTAGATTTGAACTGGGCTCCGCAATCTGCGAGAGGATGATGCGGCGGCCTTCATCCGGCGCTAAATCATAAATGCGCTGCACGGCAAGATCCTGCATATTCCGCGTGGTCCGATAAATCTCATGGAGCACAGGAAGCATCTCGCGCCGGCGAATCAGGCTCCAACGCCCCTGCAGAAAGTCGGCTTGCACCGGTAAGGACAGTTTGAGGAAGTCGGCGATTACCAGGGCGGGGACTACCGGCGGCAGTAATGCGTCCGGCAGCGCCTGGACCGAAATCGCGCGTGCTTCGGGCTGCTTGTCGGGAAGCGACGCAGCGAGACGAGCCAGATAGCCATCGCGGTTACCGCTCGATAGCTGCACAAGTGTATTGAGATAGTCGTTGGTTACGGGCTGATCAGGCGCAACTAAACGAGCGTCAAGCCTTGCCGCCAGTTGAGTGCGATAAGGCGAAGTGAGAAGTCCCATCCGGACGTTCCACGCGTCAAGCGAGATGGTTTCTCCGAGATATCGCGAGAGCGCGAGTGCGGATTCCAGGGTGCCGAGATGCCGGAGAACCTGGACCGCTCGCAAGCGTCGTTCAAACGATTGCTCGGGCTTATCGAGGACGGCAGTAGCTTCCGCGACCTGGCTGCTTACCCAAGTGCGCGGAGCGGGGACCACATTGATCGTAAGTACATTCGAAATGAGTTCGATCTTGTTGACGCGCCGGCTCATCACCGCAACGCGAAACTTGCCCGGCTTGCGGAAGCCTACCCATTCATTCAGCAGTCGTTCGAAAGAATAAGGCTTGTCCGAAAGAGTGATCGGCCCTCCGAAGATTCCGCCCATGCCTCCCCCATGCCCAGGCAAGCCCCGGAGTGGATCTTCCGTTAGCGTTGCAGGGTCGACAAGGAACTCTTCCGTATAGTTCAGCCTCCCAATGCGGTCTTGCAACCGCGTATCGGCCACGTAAGTTTGGGCGGTCGTGGAACTGAATGAGAGCTGCAGGGGAATCAACTCTCCCATGTAAAACTCGGTCTTCGGAAGAGAAATCCGGAAGCTCACATCCTGGGGTTGATGCGAGCGAAGTTCAGTCCAGTGCGCAAGGAAAGTGTCCTGCGCCGAAGCAGAAGCGGTGAACAATAGCAGCGCTGCTAGGGGTTGGCGCATGTGAAGTTCACGGATTCGTCGATGCTGCCCGTGCCCTTATATTTTGCTACTTGCGGATAGGCGCAGAGTGGCCGCGTTCGCACCACCTTGCCTGACACTACGCGACTGGCTTCAATCCGTTGCGGAGCCTGCGATGCTTCCACCCAATTGACCAGGGGCGTTGCAGCATCGAAGACGCTGGTGCCAACACCGCCCCCACAGTGGAACATTCCCGGCACCATGAAGAGACGCGCAAAGTCGCCGGTGGAATCGCCCATCTTCGCTTTGACCTCCTCGTAGTATTCGACGCCCATACGCGGATTGAGTTGCGGATCCGCCCATCCGTAATACATGAGCAGCTTGCCGCCATGGCGGCGGAATGCCGAAAGGTCCGGATCGTTAGCGTCGAGAATCTGGTGAAACTCTGCCGCCTCAGGCGCCGATTTGTCGATATCGAACGTGCTGAAAGCCTTCGCTGGATTGTCGTCAACCGGACCAGTCTTTGGCGCCGGCAGGATGTAGCGAAGGAAGTTGTATCCGTAGGACGTCCATGCTCCGGGCGCGCTCGGCGAATCCACCTGCTGCCCGATCCAGCCGCTCTGTCCGTTCGGACCAGCGATCTCCGCGCCCACAGGCCAGCCGGGGAAGAAGCGCTTGCCCTGCACCATGACGTCGGCATAGATGCGCTCCACGGATTTGATCTGGTCGGGTGTGAAGCAATCGGCCTGGTCTGCTCCCGCGGCGCAGTGCGGCAGATCGCGGGCAGGTTTGAAATCGCAGCGAAGGGGGTTATCGATCAGGCCGTCCTTCAGCCCGTCCTTTGCATCGCATTGCGCGTAGACCTTCTCGGCCAGCAGCGCAAGTTTCGCAGGCGGGAAAGGATTCGCATTCATACCCTGCATCCAATAAGCCCGCGAAAGGTGAGTAGCGGTTTGATAAAGCGCAGGAGAACCAGCGACGATTCCATCGAAATCATTAGGGAACCGCTGCGCAAGCGTGAGTCCCTGGCGGCCGCCCTGCGAGCAGCCTTCGTAATACGATTTGCCTGGCTCATCGCCGTAATAAACTTTAGCAAGAAGCTTGGCGGTTTCCGCGGTGACGTGCAGCGAACGAAACCCAAAGTCCAGAAGCTTCTGCCGGCTGAGGGCAAAAGTAGCGCCTCGTTCCACTGCCGCAGAGTGCCCGGTGTCGGTTGCAGCAGTAACGAAGCCCGCCTTCAGCCCGCGTGCGCGATTCGTCACCCGAGCCCCGGCTTCGAAGGATTCACCCGCCCATCCGCCGTTGCCGAACATATAGAGGCGATTGTTCCAGGCCGCCGGCAGGTTCACTTCGATATTGATTTCGGGCTGCACGAAAGCTCTTACGCGGCAATGTTCAGGCGCGTTGGGAGATGCGGGAATCACGGTCGCGGAAACCACCGAAAGGTCGTAGCTGGTCAGGCTCAGCATCTCGTGGCATGCCATCGCAGGCTTGGTGGTCGCGGGCGGCGCGGACCAGTCGCGGAATTGGACGTTGCCGCCGCCTTGGCTGTAGAGCGTAACCGTGCAGAGAAAAGTGAGACAGAGGGCGCGCATTCGCCCTGATTCTATCGCGCCCCGCATCCACAGCTCTGCTTATCGGATGAAGTTCAACCGCGCTTGCCTAACAGTTCCTCTTCCATTCGCGTGTACGCATGTAAGCCGGTGACCGAAACTCGATACACAAGCGGCGCCAGATAGTAAATAGCCGTGGCGCTCTTCCTCTGTGGCACCGTCCAAAGAAGTTGCTTGAGGGTGCTTCCGGAATCCGCCACCTTCTGCGCATTTCTTCGAATGTGCTGGTATCCGGAATTGGTCGCGCGCTCTCCTTGTTGACCTGTCGAAGAAACGAACGCCTGCGAATACGCCTTCTTCTTCGCGACCAACCCGTGCTTCCCACCCCAACTCACTGGATCGTTCCCTTGCACGAAGGTTATGCCGCGCGGATAAAGGGCCTGTTTCGCCTCCGCCGCAATCGCCACTGCTTTCGATGAAATATTCAGCTCGAAATTTCGCGCAAACGCCAGATTCCCCGTCTTGGGTGAACAGAACGGATAGCAATGAGGACTGACCGTCAGCGAATACTCAAGGTCATGTGCGCAGACCGTCGCAAGCCCTGCACCCAAGCTGTGGCCTGTGGTGATCACCTGCAAAGGCCCGTTAACCTTGCTCTTCACCTCCTCAATCCTGTCGTGAATCTTACTCCGGACTGTCGAGTAGATGTCCAGAAAACCGTTATGAACTTTTACGTGCGAACACCACGGCGGAACTACCTGCGCCGTGTTGAAGTTCGAACCCCAATCCAGGTTGTGCGCCTGTCCATTGGAAGTGTCCCATCCCGCCCCGTTAGGGTTGTCGCTTGATCCCGAATTGGCGCCGCGCGAACCGCGGAATACGATAAACAACTGATTCCACGCGCGTCCCTGGATATTACCGGAAAGCAGGTAGATCAATAGCCCCACCCCTCGGTCAGTCAACACTTGCCCCTCGAAGTTTGCGCTGCGGTGTTCCCAATTGGTGATGCTCGATTTCTGAAAGCCCGTATCGCCGCCGAACTTCTTTCTGAGCCGGTCTTCGATTCCAAACACATCGATACGGTCGTTATGCGTCGATAACTCGTAGATTCCTGCAGCAAAACCGATTGCGCGTCCCACTGTGTAGTTCGGAATTGCGACCTTCCGGTATCCTTCAACTCGTGCGCGGATCGAACCCTCAAGTCCGGTCTCCTGCTCCATCTTGCATTGGGGGCAGGTCCACAGGTCTTCGTCGAAGTGAAAGTCTGTTTTTTTGCCGCACAGTTCGCAGGTAAGCTTGGGCATTTTTGCTGTTAAGTGTAGCGTTGAAACACGCAGAAACGATGTGCAGTTTTGAACAGTTCCAGTACTCTAATTAGCCTTTGAAAAGCCCGGTCAGATACTTGGCCAGATCAATCCGAATGGGCATGAAATAGACGTTCGCCTGCAGCGATCGTATCGTCGCTAGCGCCGCCTGGGCGAATTCCCGATTCCAATCCAACGTAGAGCGGAAATGAGCCGGAAAAACAATCCCGTTCGTCGTCTCCCAATAAGATCGTGAGCGATCTCCGATCACCGGAGCGATTCCCCAAAACACGTTCTGTTCCTGAAGCATCTCCGCGCAAATCTCCAGAAGCCGAAGATCGAAAATCGGTTGCGTGAAGAAGCCGTCCGCGCCTGCGTCGAGTTTCTGAGTGATTGCCCTGAGTTCTTCTCGGAAACTTTGGCGATACGGATCGAACGCGGCGAAGACCTTCAATTCCGGATGATGTTTCTTAAAACGGCGAATAATCTCAGCACTTGTGTGCGGATACGTTCGCCTGCTCAGATCATGCGGTGGATCGCCCTGAATGACAAGCACCTCGCGCAATCCCGCGTCCAGAATCGCCCGCGCCATGGGAATTTCGTCTCCCGGCGGAATGTCCATAGCCCGAAGATGCGGAATAGAAGCCGGCATGAGCTTGTTGGTAAGGGCGCATGCCTCCCAGCTCCGCAGAGAAAACCTCAAAAGGTCCGGAATGTTGAAGGCATTGGCTTCCGGCAGGATCGCCCGTACTGTTGCCGCATCGGCAAGCAAATCACTGGGATTGCGAGGAACAAGTTCGACTGAAATTCTCACATCTACACTTGCATTCTAACGAAGCGCCGCAACTCGCAACGTCAGCGCAGGTTTTGTGGCTCACACACTCCTCGGGACGCCCGTCTCCGAGGTGCCAAACCGCTTCGGAGAGCACCCCACCACCCGAGTAAACGCATTGCTAAACGCGCTCGAAGACTGAAAACCGACGCCCACCGCAACCTCCCCGATAGTCTTCGTCCCGTAGGAAAGCTCATCTTTCGCCAACGCGATTCTCCACTGCGTCAAATACTCAATCGGACCAATACCCATCACGGCACGGAACCGCGTAGCGAATGTAGACCGAGACACACCGCACAGCTTTGCGAGGCCCGCCACAGTCCACACGCGTGCGACCTCCCGATGTATGGCTGAGAGCGATTTCGCGATCACCGGATCTGCAAGCCCGGAGAGCAGTCCCTTCGCTCCCGGTTTCAGCCCCGGTACTTCGTTTCGGAGCACTTCCAGAAGAATCAGTTCCATCAACCGGCTGACGATCAGGTCGCTACCCGGTCCGGGCTGCCGGCCTTCAGCTTCATTCATCTTGAGTAAGGAGCTTATCCGCCATGAGGTCTGCTCGTTGGCCGCTACATGAACAAGCGCCGGAAGAAGACTCCAAAGCAGCGCTTCATTTGCGGTGTCGAAAACAAATCGGCCGCATCGGAGCTTCAGGCCGGGCCCCGCGCTTTCACCAAGCACTAGCTCTGTGCTCCCCGTCGCTGCGACGATTGTCTCGCTATCTTCCGGCTCAACGTCCGGATCGGAGCAGAGTGCGAACGGCGACGAGGTCCGAACCAGGATAAAGTCTCCGGTCTTCAAGAAAACCGGAGCAGCATGCGGGCGCGTCAACTGGCATTCTCCAGCTTCCACCCAGCCGAACAGCAGGTCGTCGCGCTTTCTGAAAGAGACTCCCCATCTTCCGGTTCCTTGAATCCGTCCCCACAACGTCGCGCGCGGCCTGAGTAAGCCAATCAAGTCGGTAAATGGATCCACACGGATTTCGACTCTCAATGACCGAATTCGATTCAGCGATTACACTACCGCGTTCCCTCCAAATTGGACTCTCAATAAACAAATTCGGCGCAGCAATTATCGACAGATGAATCATCTGGTCCCTATCCTGAGTGAGAGGGGCCAGACCGAGCCGCGACCGCAAGGGAGTCGGTTCTTCGATCAGCCAATCACTCCGCCGCAAGCAAAGGAACACAAACATGTCATCGAAAACAGTCGATCTCTACAAGCGATACGTTGAAGCGTGGTCAGCAATCTCCGATCAAGAGCGCGGCGGCATTCTCGACTCTGTCCTGGAGGCGGACATTCTGTATCGCATCCCCAGGATGGAGGGAACCGGTCATGCGATCGTCATCGAGGATATGAACGAGTTTCAGGCAAAATTTCCGGGCGGCAAATTTGCCCTGCGCAGTATCTCCGAACATCACGACGTCGCGTTGATGGAGTGGCAACTGATCTTGCCTGATGGGACGCCATCCGTGCTTGGTCACGATGCCATCCAAGTTACACCAACAGGAAAGTTAGGCCGGATCATCACATTCGCACCCTCCGCTCTGGAGCCATGACCGTCAGACCGGTCATACGAAGACAGGCTATTCTGGTAGCACCTAAAAAGGTGCTCGAATAGGAGTGTCCCATGCTTGATATCACGAAAGACATCCAGTCGCTAACGACATTCCGCCGCCGGTCAGGCGACTTCATGAAACAACTCAAGAAAACCAAGCGGCCTGTCGTGCTGACCGTAAAGGGGAAGGCCGCAGCCATCGTACAGGACGCCGAAGCCTATCAACGTCTGCTCGACATCGCCGCCCATGCCGATCCCGATGAGGGCATCCGCCAGGGTCTGGAGGACTCAAAACAAGGCAACGTGCGTCCGGCGAGAAAGTTTTTCGAGGACTTTGAAGCCACGCATAGCATACCTCGTTAACCTCACCACTCGCGCCGAGCGCGATCTGGCCCTTCTGCACGCGCATATAAACGCTGAGGATTCCGACGCCGCTCTGAAATGGTATCGCGGGCTCAAAGAGGCGATCCTCAGCCTGGAAGGCCAACCGGCCCGGTGTCCGGTGACACCCGAGAGCGAGAAGTTCAGACATTTGCTTTACGGCAACAAGCCGCATGTTTATCGAGTGATCTACCGCGTACTGGAAAAGCAGAAACAGGTGGAAGTGCTGCACATACGCCACGGCGCACGTCGCGGCTTCAAAAGGAATGGCGAGAACAGGTCCGCCTGAATACCAGTGCGTCGGTTTGCGAAATGCTGAAAGGCCCCAAATGGTCTGCGATCGCCCCCCGACCGTCTGCGGTAACCAGCCTCCGCCGCCCCTTCTTGCCGATCTATTCCAGGGCATCGAGATAGATGCCGTGCGTGTTCGGGTCGTTTGTCCGCGAATAGTAAATGAACCGGTTGCCATCCCCGAGGAACTGGGGATACCGCAAGGAGTCCCCGACGCTCTCATCCACCGAGGCAATCTTCATCGGTATCCCTCCGCGCGCGGGAACGCTCAACAACCCGATGAAATTCTGCGCGAACAGAATTGTGCCATTCGAACTCCAGGCGCCGTAACGCAGTGTTTCACCCAATAGAAGAGAGCCCTTCTTGAGGCGTGACGCCAATGTCTCGCCCTCCACCATCTCCATCACCAGGTAGTTTTCGCCCGCTTCGTAGATGGTGCAGATGTTCGGATGGTTCAACGCCGCAAATTGCACGCGCCTCGCGCTCACCTCGGTTTAAGAATCGGTGGTCGAGCATCTTGATCGCGACGTTACGGCCCAGCTTGGTATCGAGAGCATGAAAGACCTTGCCCATGCCGCCAGCGCCAAGTATGTCGCCAATTTCGTAGTGGCCCAGCCGTGACCCGGACACAACTTCTCTTTCGGATGCCTTGCGCATCGCTGGTTCATTCGGTAGCGCGCCGCAGGTGGACTCCTCAACCGCGAGCAGAGCTTCGATCTCTCGCTGAAGTTTTTCGTCGCCGTCGCAGGAACTGGTGACGAACTGAGTGCGGAGTTCAGGCGCAACGCCGAGCGCCTGATTATAAATTTGCTCGATCTTTTGCCAACGCTCTGTGTTTACCTAACCAGTCCCAAAGAATTTCATGGTACTAAGGCCATGCACTACTTGGCGGGGGTCCCCTGAGCTCTAAACAGTTCGAATCTCCCCTCGTCGGACCGGTTCTCAGCCCAACAGGAATCAGCGGAATAAGAAGCCGAAACCTTGCCAGAAATTTTACAAGCAATTTGCGGCGGGAGGAGGCATGCCAGTGGTGCTTAAACGGCTCGTCGGTGGATTAGTGTAACAGCCCTGCGGAAATCGTTGCGCTTATAAACTTGGTGTGATTGCGCCGCTGGCAATCCGTTGCCTGTCGTCGCCAAGTCTCCTTTTTTTTTCGGCTATACTTTTTCGATGTTTCGCAGATTGCGGCAATTAACAGTTGGTTCTGCTTCGCGTAACGAACAACTCACAATCCGAATTGAATCCGCCTTAGAGATGATAGTTGAGACAGTACTTCCCCAAGTAGCGGAAGCATTGGTCCCGATCGCGCGCAAGACAGGCTTAGACGCATCCTTGAACTTCGAAGCCGTTGATTCCGGCGCAATGGTGTTGGTCGTTAGGCTTCCCGATCCTGATTGGCAGATCTCATTGATAGAGGGGGTTTTATCGGCAGTCCTTGAGCGGCGGGAAGTAGTCAGAATCTCAGGTCTCGAACGGGCTTACCACAATATTTTCCAATCACCGTTGTTCATCAACGCAGATGCTCCGGCCCTTATCAAGCTGCCGCAGTTCGCGTATGGTTCAACGGGAAAACTGTCAAAGATCGTGCAGCGTGCCGACGTTGATCGCCTCTTCTGCTCCTGGATAACGATCTCGAACGTCGTTAGGGCACTCAGGTTTGCGAATAGCAGCGTTGAAAAGGAATCAGCGTCAATCATTATCAGCAACCCATCCGCTCCAGAGAAAGTGCCGTACCAAATTTATACTGAAGCCGCAAGTCATTGGTGCGAAATTATGCGCATTCCCCACCGTCTGCTTGTCGGTGCGGAATTAATTATGGGCCAACAATGGAATTCGGCGCTCCGAGACTGGTGCTTAGATTTTCGGCCGAGAGTGCGATTTGAGATCCTTAGCGAAGCAGGAACGCACCGGTGCCAAATAACTGGCCCGCAGCCCGACGTAACACTCCTTGAGAACGTCCTCCTCGCTATCGGCAATTTCACGATATCGATTGCGCATGAGCATTTGAAAGCGCTTATGTTAATGCCCGACCTGAAAGACAAAACCCGAATCCACAATGCTAATCCAGATCCCGCCATGCACATCATTGGCGCAGCCGTCATGGAAGAACTCGGGTTCACTAGCCCTCCCATCTTGACGGTTAACGATCACGCAGAATTACGCTTCGTTAGACATGGCGAACCATATCTTACAATTGCTGGTCCGATGCCAATCGCCGCCGAGACCGTCCGAGTCTTGCAAGATGCCGCGCGAAGCGCTCAGGGGCTTCTGTTTACTCGCGACAGCGTATTGCATGAGGTTATGCCGAAAGCAATCAATCTTGCAGCCAGGAGAGTGCACGGTGACGATTGAGGAATTGAATGACGTCCCAGGTGTTAAGTCTTTCTTCGGAGAGCGGGATGGAATCGTCCATTTGTCCGATCGGTCCCTAGCTCGGATGGAACTCAATCTCCGGCCTACAATGAACCAGCACGCGGTGTTCTCCTCAGGATTAGCAGGGCGTGTCCCTGATACGGGAGGTGCGCTGATTGATGCGTTTTTTGGCTACGCTTATTCGGGCCTGCCGGCTTCGGGGTCGGCAGTGTACGGGCCGACGGCGAGCCTTCTTCCCGCTCCGCTAGAGAGATTCTGCACGGACTGTGACTTTCTTCGGGTTCCGTTCAAAAGGATTCCTAAAATCAATGTATCCGATCTCAAAAATCTACAGGAAATCCTTCAGTTTGTGACCGGACTTTATGGAAGTGACCGACTTTTGTTTCGCGGACAGAACCAAGAATATCTCCTTCGTCGGTCGCCGGAGTTTTGTCAGCTATTCTACGGGAAAACATCTGTCGAGGAACCTTCTTTGTTGGCGTCGGCCGCAAGGCGGATACCTTCGATTCGAAGTTGCATGCCTGAGCTGATGATGTGGGTTCAGCTTTGGCAAGAATCGTCTCTCGGTATCGTCCGTAGTCAACTTCCACCAACGGCGAGGGAGGCGTTTAATCTCCTGACGGCCGACATCGAGACGCACTGGGCGGAAGGTCGGTTTTATCATGAAGTATTGGCGTACGCACAACACTATGGATTGCCTAGCGTCGGCCTTGACGTCACATCGAAATTGTCGGTTGCTCTGTTCTTTGCGCTCAGAAGATTTGTCAAGTCTGAAGATGGCACGGCGCGTTACGTTCCCGTCACTCCGGATTGTAGTCCGGTCATTTATATTTTGCTTAAGGAGACAACCAGAGAATACTCGTTCAAAGAGTCAGTCCACGCTGCCTTTCACAGTGGGCGCCCAGCGGCTCAGGACGCTTGGTTTGTTCATGTCGGATGGGGCTTATCTTTGAATACGGCGGCTGAGCAAATACTGGCAGCCGTTTATCTTGACCCAACTGGAGATTTTGGCGAAATTTTAGCTGCTAGTAGTCTTTTCCCTAACCGTGACAACGATCGCCTGGGCGCGTTTCTCTCTTCGCTGGGCGAGTCAGCATCGAGCGATCTAAAACACATTCTGTCAAGAGACCTCTATTGGGTAGCTGATGATTAGCATTGCGAAGGAGGAACGCGGCATCACGAACTGGGCGAAACGCCGTCCTTCGCTTGAGAAGATAGCAGGGGCGGTCTCGAGGGGGTTCAGTCCCTTCTTCAGCGCTGAAGCGCTTCCGTATCCTGCGACACTCAATAGAAACGCGCATCACACCAAGGGTTCTGAGCAGCTCCTCGCCAGTGCTGTTCGGCGTGTACGATGGGGCGGGACTGGATTCTAGGACAAAATTGCTTCGCGGAAAGGCGGAAAGATGAATTTTGATAGCTTTCATCCCCAATTTGCGTCGCTTCTGGACGCATTCCAAAGAGATGCGCGGAAATTTCTAATCCAATGGAACGATCCACGAGCGCGAGAACAATCTACCGAAAGGCCAGTGTCCATCGACAGGTCGCTGTCCTTTAATGCGTCGGTCCGGCGGTCTGAAGATGGTTACGCTTGGTATACGGTAACGGCGGGCGCCGTCGCAGCTTTGTACGACATCTCTCGTACCCTCTGTGCGACAGAACAGTTTGTTCCAGAGATTGCTATCACTGGCAAGGCAATGCAGACGCGGACCATTCGCGATGCATCGCACTTCCTGGACTATTCCGAGCTTATCGGCTCCCGCGGCGAGCCGCTGCCGATAATTCCCTTGCGTGAGATTTTCGCCGATCCGATTCGGGAAGCAATTGGTTTCATCTTCCTGGACTTGATATTTCGCTTCCTGATGATGCACGAGCAGATGCATTTTGTTCGGGGACACTTGCATTACCTCTATGGCTCGAATTCACCGGGAGCATACGATGAAGTTCCGCCCGAGCCCAGTTCGACGATCGAAAGCGCAGATCGCAAAGCTCTGGAATTGGATGCCGATGGCTCAGCTCTTTTCTTCATGCTGGACACTTACGAAGGAAATAGGCATCAAAACATCATTAGGCCAATAATTGCGAGGTATCCTGAAGCTTCGCACTTAATTGAACTTTTCGGAGATGTTTGGGGATGGGCGCGAATCGCTGGCTTGGCTGCACTCACCGTGATGATGTTGCTATCGCTGCGGGATAAAAAGAATCTTTCTCATCCCGATGTACAAACTCGGATGCTAAGTTTGCTCGGTACGCATGAGCTGTACTTGCGAAACAAGACCGATTTCGGTGGCTCCGGGCGACCGCATCCTTCTTTATTCGCATTTTTTCGCGATGTGGCTATGGTTTCCACAACACTCCAAACTGCGCCCCCCGAAACGGCGGCCCTAATTGAGTGGAAAACGCTCGAGCCAAGCCAATATCGCAATCCAGCTTGTATCGAACTCCGGGATCTTCAGGCTCGATTGACTGCAATTCTTCCGAAGCTCCGATGACATTATGGCCCTCTGTCAGGACAACAGGCTAACTTACTTAAACGAAGCAGGGTACAACGTAATACGCCTGCCGCGGAAAGGAATCCTCCCTCTAGGCGTGATCGGAAGGGATGGCAAGACCAATATCTGGCTCGGTACCCTCCAACAGATTTGGAGATCAGCATTACCGGCTCCTGAACCTAGCAAGCCAGAGCGGGTAACGGTTTTGGCGGGGACCAGGACAAACAACATCAGGCAGACTCTCGGCCTAGACATCCTGGCCAACCTGCTCGACGGGATGTTCGGTACCACGCCGCCGAGTCTCAGAGCGGCGTACAAGAACGCGAAATTGATACAGTTTGCTTTCCGTGATGTCCGTACAGTTCGCATCGATCCCTTCGAGATTGGTGAATTCCTGGCCGCCGGAACCCTTGCGAGCCACAATGTGGTTGCAAGACGGTTCTTTTTTGAAGGGAAGAACACAAACGCATTCGTGATTAGCGAGGTACTCCAAGCGAAATCGATCGGGGTTGCGGCTAAGAAGGATGCAAATACAGATGCGAACGTTGATGTCCCCAGTCTCCAAGCCACGCTGGGAGTCAATATTTCGGTCGCAGCGAACGGTTCCTCGAACTCTGATGTCACTTACGAAGGCAAAGAGTATTTGACCTTCGGGTACAAATGCTTCGGCATTGGACTAAGGAACAGGAGATGGACGGTGGTCGGAACCGAGCCGTCCGCTGACTATGCCTTATCATTCAACGACGACATGCAGCCATTCGTCGAAAGAGCAGAGTTAGTGGATCTATCGTTCAACGTCGTTGCCTAACCAATTTCACTCTTGTCCAAAACAAAGTGAGGTAAAAAAAGCAAGCCCTCCTATAATTGTTTCGGAGCCGAATCATCTTTTCCG
>JAOTRH010057938.1:0-18844 GCA_034768845.1 Heliamphora exappendiculata
GTTTTTCAGTTGGCAGAAGGTTTTCAGTCGACTGGGGAGTGAAGTTCAGTCGACTGGGGGTCTCCAGAAGGTTTTCAATCGACTGACAAGGGCTGATCAGTTGATTGATCTTGGGTCGGTGGAGTTTTTTTTTAGATCCAAAAGGTTGTCAGTCAACTGACCTGAGACAATTTTGGCGTGGCTTATAAATATCAGTGTTTGAGATATTTTGGCATATTTTCATTTCAGATTTGGTTTCTTTCTTTTGAAATCTCTGCCTTCTCTATAGATTTTGAGGGGTCTGGGGCTAGATTTTCAACGATCGGACTGCGGATTCTTAGTGTTGGTGTCGGGGGCTTCGTGATCATCTAGATAGAATCCTATTTCGTCGAGGTTCGATTTTCGAGGCGTCAAAGCTTTTGGCTCACCGAGGTAGGATCTTAGACTCTATTGTTGTTAAAGGGTGTTCCGTGCATTTATATGTGTTTTCACCGAGTAGAAATACATTAAATGTTATTTTTATGTTTAAACCTTTTTTTTGGGTAAAAAGTATGTTTTTACGCCTTTCTTGGTTTATTTCATGTTTCGAAGGTGTAGATATCCGTAGTTTTCAAAAAGGTGATTTTGAAAACGGAGTTTTATGAAAATCGTGAGAAAAACGTGTTTCGGAGACTTGGAACTAACCATCGGGGTTGAGTCTCAGTTTTTAAACGTTTTGATCGAAGCAATGAAATATTTTGTTTGATCTCCATATTGATGGATGAATCTTTATACATGATATATAATTATGAAAATACTTTTGTAGTCGATTTACGTACTGATTTTTAAATGATTCGTAGATGTACCGTAACAGTGTTTGAGTTTGGGTGCTTCTTCCCTCGGTCGTGGCAATCCGTAAAGAGCCGATTGCCCCCGTATATGGCTGCGTTGTTGAAACTCCGTATAGAACATGTCATTATCTAGCAGGCCTTAAGTGGTTCAGGGATAGGTAATGGGTAAAAATCTATAGTTGTTGCCTTTGTCTTGAGTTGACAAAGTCGGTACATAGGATTTATTTTATCTTGTTTTCTTTGATTGTGTGTTCCGAGTGAAAAAATAACGTTTTGATCTCGATTGCGTGATCCGGGTGAACAAAATCAGATTTTTGATTTCTGCATTCACTTAACTATGGGATGATATTTGCTCTATTGGCAATACCTGGTTTTAAGAATGAAAACGTGAAGTTTTATGAAGTAAAACCATTTTGAGGTTCGTGTTAGCCAGATGAAAAATCTTTTTGGCTCTTGTTGTTGAGCCAACTATATGTTATGTGATTGCATATCATGCTTTACAGTTTTATAGTCTATTTCTATTAGATTTCGGCTCACGGTGTGAAATTTTATTCTAAATTTTTTTTTAGGTGAACGTGATCCTGTAGATTGACCTTGGGGTGCCCGGAGGTGGCTGATGGCAAGACTTCTGTTTTGTTTTGATAGATTGTTTATACCTTTTTGTTTATGCTTCATGTTGGATATAACATGTTGTAATGCGTATATAATTCTTATGGATATATGCATATTTTAATACTTTCAAGAGAACCATGAGTTTGTTGTTATTTTTCGTAGTTTTTTGCTACGTTTTTCGTTGTTGGGTTCAACGATTTATAAACGGAGCTTTCAAATGGTTTATGCTTTATTCAAACTTTTGTGTGCTTCGAGGGGGATTTTAAAAGGCCTAAGCTTCTTTTAAAAGAAAAAAATTTTCTTATTTAAAAACTTGTATTTTATTTTTAAAGGCATGGCTTGTGGGACCATAATTGTAGTCTTTTGAACTACTTTTTAAAATCAACTACACTCTCTGTAGTACGTTTTTATAACGGTTTTAGCCTTGTTTGGGCTTCATTGTTTACATCCGTTGTGTTGGATGATTTTGGTGGTTGTTCGTGGGCTTTTCGCGTCGCCCAAAATTTGAGGCGTGACAAAGTAATCTATAAAAAATAAAATTAAAAAGCCTTCGAGCAGTAGAGAAAATTACTAAAAAGAAAAAAAAACACCTTAACCAAGAGACATAAATGAAGACTTTGAGCAGTAGAGAAAATTACAAAAAAAAAAAAAAGCACACTTTCACTCCAACATTTTGTATGGCTCTAGGTTTTCAAACCATCCCTTAATAAGGAAAATCAATAGATGATTAAGAACAGAAAATAACTTTTAAGATTAATATCCACCAACATCAACACAATTTCATAAAACCAAACAACAACAAAGATAATGGAGGGCTTGAAAAATGAAATATTTTCTTGAATACCAGATGAACTCTGCTCATTTACAGTGACCACTGGCACAAGGGAAAAAAAGTGTAGAAGGGCACATACATATTAGAACACAAAACCACCCTGGGAACAAAGCATCCAACCATCGATGATGGTATTTCTGCAAAGTTCATCAAAAGACAAAAGAGAAAATAGTTATCCCAATTAACTACGACCACAAATTAACCCAATTATCTTGTAGTGCACCAATTCTGAGCACAAGGCTTCACATCACACCAAGTAAAGAAATGGCAAATTCAATCTTTACTACAGTGAGCAATATATTGAGTTTCAGTTGCTTCTAAAATAATCATAAAGCCAATTCACGTTAATAGACCAAATATATGAATTGTAAATCCACAATGATGATCACTCTTATAACTGTTTCTTATATCTTATTAGTATGACTAGCCATGCTTGGCATGGATAATTTGTGCCCATTAGCATTTTAGGTGGTAAATAGGATCTATTTATAGTGGTGGGATTTATTTATAGTGATGAGTGAAATATACAGATATGGGTCACGTGCTTTGAATATATGAAATAACTTTCAAGACTAAAATGGACTAAAATTATGAGAATTAGCGAAAATATCATTCATTATTACCAGTAATACACGAAATAACTTGAGCAGATTCATACACTTATAATTTTATTTTGAATATCTAAAATTAATAGTTTAGATTTACTTAGCAAGAGGCACTTACATGTTGCATGGTTTGTGCTCGTTGGGTGTAATTGTTATGGCCTCTTGCATTGCACATTGCAATCAAATTAGTAGCATGAACTGAAATTGGAAGTTGATGTGGTAGTTAATAGTAAATTGAGTTAAAAACGGAATCTAAACTAGTTGTCTTTAGATAAACTAAAAGAGGCAGGGCAGTCTTTTCAAATTAAACGTTTGCATACCTTAGGTTCTGATGCCGTTTCTTCATTAACAAGATTGGAAGAGCTCATTCAGTAGGACTAACACCTAAACAAATGTAACAGCAAAATATTTTATCAACCGAAACAAATGTTACAGCAAGAATACATGTGACATCTTAGAATATCATTATGCATTGTTTAAGAATAAAACCTAAACAAATGTGAAAGCAAAATATTTTTAGGACTGAGAAGAATGCACACAAAAATTTAACTTCTAGTTTACATAAATTCTTATTTTGATATTATTAACTTCTACTTTTTAATAATAAACTCTATCATAAATTGTCTTTCAACAAAGCAAGAATGGACCCAATTACAAAGCTAGTTATAGAGTTGTAAAAACATATCTTCAGGGGAGAATTGTCTTTGGGACCCTAACCCTCTACAAATACATTATGATCTCCTAGGAAACAAAAACAACCCAAACAAAAGATCATTAAGCCTGGAAAGAAGCATTACACTATGAAGCTTTGTGTAGGCACAAACATCAGTAAGTCACCACCAAAGTCATTCTAAATTATCCAAAAGGAAACCAGCAGGCTAATTACCATCCACTTTCAACATTAATAATTGAGTTGATTTAACTTAACTATACCTTTCAACTTGTCAAATATCCATTTCGCTTTTTGTTCCACAGTGCTAGAGAAAATCTGAAATGATGAGCACACATAATAATTTGCATTTCAAGCATAAAACTCAACACACTTTCCACTCAAATATCTGCTTGCATTTCAAACATAAAACTCACACGCACAGGCATTTTATTATGATACAAACCAATAATAAAAGTCAGATATGAGAAATAGAAGTGGGAAAAAAAAAATCATTGGTCCACTTCACAACTATCAGTGTAGCACAAACTTATCATGTACCAATTATGATCAATTCAAAGAATGGCATAAGAATAAGAAATGTTTCGAAATTCAAAAAAATTCAACGTTGGAAAATCTCACTTCATAAAGCTTTATTCCTCAAACATTCATGTCAACAGATGCGTATCCTATACACAATTATATTACTTTTCTAATATTCTCAATGTTCCTACCATAAACTTCGCTTATTAAACTAAATCTACTAAAACATTTGTTTGATGAAATACACAATGTGTTTTGCAATACATTGCCAAATTAGATCACATAAATTTCTTTTACTTTATATTTTCACCCCCAATACTATTGGATACAAGCGATTTCTCTTATTTGGAACTTCAACCAGAAATTCATGTACATATGCTGTCCGACCTGTTGTAAGGGCTGGGCTTAAATGTCACTCCTGCTACTATATCATGTGTAATAATTGTAAAGCCAGAGTTGAGGCAATATCAAGGTTTCAAATATTGTCTTATAATTTGATAGTTATATGTCATACAAGTATACCCATCTATAGTTCCATATCTATAGAATCTATGAATCTCATTCCATATACATACAGCTAGGGATAACTATAGGAAAAAAACAACTTGAAAACTGTGGCAAGTATTATTTCGTTTACACATAAATTTCAGTTTGGAATTCAAAACTTCAAATTTCAAGTTTCCCAAATGAGATATATATAACCCACTGTTTGTTTGTAAGACAAACACATTTTTTAAGAAAAAAAACAAATGAGATATATACCAATGCCACGATAGATCAAAAGAGATGTATATATATATATATATAATCAGTCATTTATTTCACCCATACAAATTCATCTAATTTCTAAGTTTTCTAATAGTTTAATCAAGACCCAATAGATCTAATGAGATATAGACCAGCTTAATCAAGATCTAATGAGAGAGGTTGCACAGTGAGATGCAGAGAGAGAGAGAGATTACCGAGAATCTGAAGGAAAGTGAAGGTTGCGTGATCGGCGGGACGGTGTGATCGGCGGTTTGTCCAAGAGTGTTTCGTCGATGGATGTTTGACGACGGGGCGATGTTGGCGTGATCGACGGGACGGTGGAGCGAGCGGCGGGGGCATGAGCAGCGGTTGCAAGCAGCTGTGGTGGCGCAATGGTGCCGTGATGGGAGAGGGAGCTGCGGGAGAGAGAGCTGCGTAGAATAATGAAATTAGGGCAAGAATGTATGAAATTAGGACACAGTAGAAAATGAAATTGGGAATTAGGGCAAGAAGCATGAAATTAGGGCACATAGTAGAAAATGAAATTGGTAGCAGAGTGCTGCTATTAGAATTAAGAACGAAATTAGTTTTTTAACATTTTTATAAGAAATTTTAATTTTAAAAATTTTTCCTTCATAAGATAAATTAAAAAAATGTTAATTAATAAAATAAAAAATATTTAGAATTAATATATAAAGGACGGCTAGTTAGGGCTAGCAATTGTGAATAATAAATATAAAATTTGTATATTTTTTATTTGGATACATTTAGTTAAAAATCTAAAATATAAGATTTTTATTTTAAATTTATTTATTTTGGATTCATTTTATTAAACAAATTTTTATCATAAGATAAAAAAAACTTACTAAATACAAAATAAAAAAATAAAATTTCGTTTATAAGTTTATTTTAGATAATTTTTAATTTTTAATTTTTTATCTTTCTATAAAAATTTTCAATTTTTTTATTTTCCTCGATAATGAAAATTAAAAAGATAAGATTTTAATTAATAAAATAAAAAAGATCTAAAGTAAATAAGTAACATAAAATAAAACAATTATAACTATTATTTAGACCGTCATAAAAATGCACAAATACTTCAACTTATTTTCGATCAGCTTTTTACGAAGCTAAAAACCGTTTCATATAACTACTTTCTAATTTTCATTTATTTACGATGGTAAAATACTGTCTCAAATGACTAATTTTTGCGTCCAACTTTTGATGACGATACAAATCGTCTCAAAAGACACATTTTTTGCATCTAATTTTTGCATAGATAAATAAACCGTTTCAAATAATATATTTTTGCTACCATATTGTTATGACGGAAAACAACCATCTCAATTAATCCATTATTACAACTATTTTTTTTGAGTCGGCAAAAAAATCGTCTCAAATAGATATTTTTTTCGACCACTTTTTACGACAGTCAAAAACTATCTCAAATGACCCACTTTTTGAGACGATAAAACATAACAGTCGCAAAAAGCACTATTTGAGACGGTTATAACCGCAGACACAAAAAGTTTTGATGCAAAAAGTGTTTTTCCTTGTAGTGTTATGAGATTCTATTTTGGGATATGTTAAAAGTCCAAGGAACATGCCCTCTATGGAGGTGACTCTGATCGCTAAGAAAAATGCTCAATCTTGCATTCGTGGTGACTTTAGTGCTTAACAGTTTAATGAACAGTCTAGGTGTTGCCCGGTGAACTTAACCGGATCATCTTAGAGAAGAGACTTGGGCGCCACCCTGTGCTGACTCTAAGTTCAATGTTAGATCCAAAGGCCGAGGATGCCCCAACCTTATTTATATTTGGCACTGATTATTTATTTTATTTATGGTTCCCACAGATTATAAACGATCATATTGTTATCACCGTTGTGGTGTTGGTATTATGATGAGACTTGATACGTTGATTACTCATTATTAGTTTTGAATTTGATTGAAATATTTCCCATAAATGTGTTTAATGAAAAATATGAATTTGCCAAAGAAAATAGAATTTTTATACTAGCATTTGATTTTATGATGCATCATATACCCTGATTATGTTTCAATTATAGATATTTTAATTATCATACTTTAGAACTGTATTTTACTATGTATATTTACCATTCACTAAGCCATCGACTGACGTTATTTTTAATATTTTCAAGTGATTGATAAAAAAAAAAGGCTAAAGATGACTCGTTGTGTTTTCGAACCCAGTACCAGTGACCTCGTAGAAAAATTCTTTTTACATTTTTAGTAAGTCAATATCTTTTGGCAACTAGTTAACACACAAATTAATATTTTATGAATGATCTTTGTTTCAATTGAAAATCGAATTGGTTAAAATCATTGGTTGTTTTCATGGGTTATTGTGTCCCACATGATATGTGTTACCGTTTGAAGCATCGTTTTACAAAAATTTTAATAAAATCAGAACTTTGCATGCTTCGTAGCATCTGTTTTAATTTTTAGATTTTTGTGGCTATTGGGTCAAGGCCCGAAGTTAATGGCTGGCCATGCCTCCAGATTTGGGGCGTAACACTCATTTTCGGTTATTAGCCAATGGGCAGGGTATCCAAATTTGCGTAATTTTTCAATCTTTCACTGAGAAACTATTCAAGCCCAACTTAAACGATCCATAGATCTAAATTAGTCATTTTTATTTCATCAAACATAATTCACACACGCGAGTCCAACCCAACATGGTTTCTTTCGTCAACACCCAACACACATAGGTTAACATCAATTGTACATTATCAATTTAATACACTTCATACATTTGGTTTTAATTAGCTTAAAACCCCCAACTAGCACTTTGTAGTTCCTAAAAAGCTCATCAAGTCACATGGTTTACTCGAAACTCTAAATACATCATTCTATTATTTCATATATCAGTAAATTTATGAATTTAATACATGTAAATAGATTTTTACAATCTAAAATTTATCAAATTGTTAATCAATTTCATTATTAGGTTCATTAATCCAAAATCCCCCCTAAATTCAGAAAGGTTGACCCAAAAACCAACCCTAACTTCTCATTTTTCAATTTTAACCGTATCCAACAACAAGAAGAAGTTAAAATCATTTTAAATCATTCACAATTTTAGGATTTATCACGATTTACTATCAAACCTTAGCCTAGAGTTTCAAAACGTCATTTTCATACTTTTATGTATATATTTTCAAATATACAACTCATTTAACATAAATATTCGAGAATAGTCATATATCCTACTTTTTTAATGCTAAAGCAATTAGAATACAATCCTAGCAAGCTCTAATCAACCAAATCTCAAACCGAGAGGTGAAGAGGAAGATTTCAACACGTGCCTCCACTTTTCAACAAGTGCTCACTCGGGAGAGAAGCAAGAAATTCACTCTAGAAGAGCGCAAAAGGCTCCAAGGGATCACCAAAATCAACTATAGCACTTAACTTTCATTTTAGAGAGAGATATGGATGATGAGAATTATAACGCTCCAATTTTGTAATAATAAACCCATGTGAATGATACGATAAGAATCCAATTTTAGGCTTCTCAATCCGACGAAAATTGTGAAAGTTGAGAATAAAAATGAGGAATTTATTTGCAAATCAATTCTCAAAATATGCCATTTTATACTCAAAGGGTACTCAAGAAGACACCCATCCAAACCTGCATCATTTGAACATAGTTTTTGCTAGGAAAACTCAAGAGCTCACTGCTAAAATTCAAAAAAAAATTTCAAGTGTTGAAAAGCTCATTCAAAATCTAAGGTTTCAACTCACAAAATAAGCCCAACGCTCTCACATGCATACATATCATGAATATGTGGCTATAGGACCTTACAATATGGGTATTCTAACCCAAAATACATTAATTCAACTACCAAAATAAGAATTATATTTACAATTTTATTTATCAAAAGATGCTATCGATGAATGTGTAATTCTATTAAACTACTCAAAAAGGGTCCTGCGACCATTCGTCTTATTCCAACACATTTTTTTCGCTATTACCTAAAATGTTGTTAAATAACATGAGCCGAAACTTACAGGAAAAGAAAAAATTAAAAATGAACATATGTATGACATGCGGAGACCGTTATGCAAGATGCAATATATAATTTTCTCAAAACCAAATCTATTTGTCCAAATCAAATTTTCACCACATGATCGAGTTTTTAAACAAAGAACATAGTTCAATTTTCGATGATCATAGTGAAGTTAACGTAGTAACTTCTCATTCCACTATTTCCAAATCAATCCAATGTTTCCCCTATACTCCATAGTTTATTCATTTCATCAAATTATGGCTTGCCAAGCCAATTCATTTATTGATTTAATTAACTACAAAAGTCGGATGTGGCCTATAGACCTAGGTGTATTTATCACCACTGGGTCACGCGAGGTCTAGTGAATAAATACGTATTCTATAACTTAACACAGAGCATACATTTTTGCGCAAGTTTTCGGTCTTTCATCGAGAAGCAACTCGTGTTCAAACTTAATTATTCAATCCTTTCACAAAGTACTTTAATTAAATCATTCACATTTTAAACCAACACCATTAAGGTTTTAATCTAAACCATCACATATTCGAATAGAAAGGTTTAAAATCCCAAGTTAACATTTCATTTGATCCATATCCAGCGATGTATTGATTTTGCACAAAAACCCCAACCCACCATATACTATTTTCACGTATCATATAAACTCATGAAATACACACACACACACACACACACACACACAATAGGTTAATATAACTCTAATTTGTCCAATATTTTCATCAATTTCAACATATAGGTCCTTTAAACACGAAAGCCTAAATTTTTATGATTTTGACTCAAATCCAAATCCTAACCCATCATTTTTCAATCCCGATCATATTCAACAATAAGAAGAAGATAGAATCATCTTAAACCATCCATAAATCTAAGATTTAACATTCCTTAATATCAAACCCTAACTTGGGGTTTCAAAAACACAATTCTCATACATTCATGTCCATATTTTCAAATATATAACTCATATCACATAAATATTCAAGAATAGTCATAGATTCTACCTCTCTGAAGCTCTAACAATAAGAAAACCACCTTAACAAGCTCCAATCAACCAAAGCTCTCACTGATGGACGAGGACAAAGTTTTCAATGCCAAGCTCAAGCCTTCAATAGATGTTCATCCAACAGGAGAGAAAGGAACCACCACCAAGAAGGGCAAGAAAAACCCTAAGAAGCACCAAGGAGAGTTCTAGGGCTCGTAACAAGAGTTTAGAGAGAGAAGAAAAAGAGAAGAATGAAAGAAAAAGGCCTAACCCGCGATTTAAAAAGTTTGCTCGCCGACAGTCCACTCGAGCAGACAGGGGTCCTCTCGAGTGGTCCCCACTTACCCGAACTCTTTGCCATTAGTCCGCTCGGGTGTATCCCTGACCGCTCGAGCGGTCAACACTAAAGGTGACCATGAATAAAGGATGTACAAATGAATCATTCTCATGTTTTAATTCTCACATGCGAGTTACACATTTAATCATTTTTTACTGAACTTATCATAACATAGTTTTATTAATCATTACAAATAAGAAAGGACTGGGTCCCTATAAGAATGAGAGGTGAAGACCTTATTCATGAACTTAAAATAGTCATATGTCATAGAGCGCTCAATTGGTCTCAAAGCCACTCGTGCGCTCCTTCACTGGAAGGCACAAGAAAGAAAAATATATACATGATCCAAATTTTGTTCTGACGCCTCAAGATTTGTTCAATCAACCTACGATAATTAATCTCATGCTTAATCAGGCACATAATTATCATCAATAATCATAATCACGATCAAATTTTAATTCTTTCTCACAAATAAACACTTAATCGTATTCCACCAAACACACCACAACAAGGTTTAACTAATCGTTTCAAAGAAAAGGGATCGAGTTCCTACAGTTGGGGTTTGGGGTCCGAGTGTTGGGAGCCTATGGGCCTGGGGTTGGGAGTCTAAGGGTCAGGGGTCCAGTATCCAAGGTCTGGGGTCAAGAGTTAGGGGTCTAGGGATGGGTTGGGAGTAGAGGGTTATTGCCACCACCACCGTTATCGTTGCTATCAATCATAACAATATCACATTCATTAATACGATCATTTTCAAAGTCCTAACTAAATATATAAAAAATATTTTTTACAAAATAATTTTCATGAAAATGTTTTCCACTGAAAACACTTTATAATAAAAATATTTTTCATTGAAACAAATGAAGCCCAACTATCTCTCTTTTATAATTGAGATTATTATTATTTTGTAAATTCTTTCAACGAGTAGCGTTATAATTTGAGGATATTCTTGAGAAGTGAAAATTTGTTAGTCAAGCTTCAAAAAATGTTTACTCTGAATTGAAATCTTTGTAAGTATTTAGTAAAAATTGTAGTTTATAACTGAAATATAAGAAAAAATAATTGTAATTTGTAGCTGAAATTGTAGGCGTTAGAATAGATTGTACCTTATAACTAAAATTAGTAATATGAAATTAAAAACTGTTGCAAAAAGTTTTGTCAAACACCCCCATAAAATACACAGACACACACATACGTAGTCATAGTAAAATTTCCCTATGCACGAATTCGTTTTAAAATAAATCTAAAAATATATTCTTTTTGTAATTTATTAATATCGTAAAAATGAAGACATATTATTCTTATTTTTCTTTTAAGTTAAAGTTATTGGAAATTATTTTAATCATTACCACCATAATTAATAATAATAGTTAGTCATGTTGAAATTGTAAATTTTTCTTAATCATTATAGTTAAGAGTAATTTTTAAAACTTTAAGGTTGGAAATTTAAACAGTAGTTTTTCATAGTTAAAATTTTCAAAATAAATTTATAGATTAAAATTAAAATTAGAAACACTTTTCTTAATGTCTATTCAACAATCAATAATAAAATCAAATTCTCAACTAATAATTATTGTTATGTCCAATATCCAAATTGTTCTAGATGTAAAATCTTTTCCAAGAACTATACAAATAAATTAGCAATTACGTTTTATCTTTCGCTTTATGCCCATTTTTTTTTAAACAATGATTGCTCCCTTGAGCTTGAAGGACTTGCTATTTATTTTGTCTGAAAACTTAACTGTCTAACCAATAGTTATAAGATAAACTCTTAAAAATTATATAAAAAATAAAAATATATAAAGATATTACATATACATCAACAGTGTTTTCTAATTAAATTTAGTGAAAGGCCCATAATCTTAAAAGCATTTAAAAGATTATTGTATTTATAAAGGACCAATAACTAATTATATAATTTTATATTTAATTCTCCTTATATATTATCAAGAATGAATAGAATTTAGGACAAAATACCATTATCTCTCTCAAAGTATTGATAAAATACAATTAAATACCTAAGATATTAAAATTTTATCCTGCTCTTTAAGATTCAAATCACATAATGAATAGCTCATTCCGTTAGTTAGCCGTTAAACTGATTAACAAATTTTGTTGATGTAAACTATTTATTTACCTTAAATTCTTAAATCACCCTCAATTACTAAAAGTTAGGAACTAAAAAATCTGAAGTTATAAGAGGTTTGGCACATTTATTCAAGGAGTGGCTTGGTGGTTTATGGATGGTGATTTTCGATGGTGTTTTTTGAGCGCCAGTAGTATACGAGTGATTTTGGATAATTTTCGGGTGGTGATTGTCGGTGGGTGGTGTAGGGTGGTGGTGATTGAGTAGTTTTGGGAGATTTTTGGGGGTGGTTATTCGATGATTTTTGGGTAGTAGTTGTTCGTATTTTGTTCTGGGTGGTGGTTTTGGTGGTATTAATAGACAAATTTCAGAATGTAAAAGTCATTTAATATTTTTTAATACTCCGTTAATGAACATAGAAGAATATGTAATTTTTGATACTTCGAGGAGTTAACTGTAGTTAACCATTACCTCAAGGGAGGTAATGGTATTTACCCTAGAATTTTGAGGTAATGGTATTTACCCTAGAATTTAAAAACCTCAAAGAGAAAGGGACCAATATCCTAATGCCTCTTGGGTTCAGAGAGAAGGAGAAAGATAGGTTGAATAGAGTGGCAAAGAGAAAGGGATGACAATTTGTCCATCATACGAAACTCTCCATGAAAGGAGAGAAGATGGGATTCAGTTCAAGTAAGTTGTAGGAATTAGGGGAGAGAAGGAAGGATACGAGAACTTTGAATCTCACGACTCTAACCTCAGTAAGACAACAAGGTAATGGAAGCTATGGTCATGAACACAGTGAAGATGCCATAAACATCACCATCTTTGTGGACAACCTTCTGCAAGGCATGTACAACCGATGGTCGAAAGGAATCTTTAGCAAAAGTGGAAAGGTGGTGGATTCATTCTTATATAACAAGTGGAGGAGGAACCCGCACACAAGATTTGGTTTTGTGAGATTCGAAAAGAATAGTGATGCAAGGCATGCAATCAAGAAGTGCAACAGAGTATGACTATAAAACAAACAATTGAGGGTCTTAATGGCCCTTTACGAACCAATCAATATAAAGGAGCAACTATTTCAAAGAAGCAGGCAAGTGTGGGGGCCAAAAAACAAGGCATATGTGTTCACAAATGAAGCAAAATATGATGTCCAGATCTTATGCCCAAGTGGAAGCTGAGGTCGGCCCTAATATTCACCTTAGTGAGAATCATAACAAGAGGAGAACTATAAATGGAGAAGTGGACGATGAATGATTAAAGAAATGAAAAGTGGGCATAGTTAAAGATGGGATACTGGTCCACTCTATTTGAGGAGGCTATGAAAAGAGACCACATTCTCGACATCTCCGTCATGGCTATAGAGGGAATAAAGATTCTAGTCCAATTCGTTTAAGAGGAAGACAAACAAATGTAATGTGAGAAAGTAAGAGGATTGATGGAAACATGGTTCGAAGCATTGTATGAAGGGAGCTATATAGAAACTAATATGGTAAGGTGGGTATGGGTAAGCTTTGAAGGGGTGCCCCTTAATTCATTGAATCAGGCAACTTTTAGAAAGATAGGAAATGAACTTAGAAATGTGCTATTTATTGAAACCAATACAGCTAAGAAGGAGGATTCAGAATGGGTTAGAGTTTTGATCCTCACGAAAAGGAGGAGGAAAATTGATACTATGTGCAATCTTCAATTGGATGGATTACCTATGATATCACGATCGCTGAAATTCCTTTCTTGGACAAGCCAAATGTAGTTATAGCACGATGGGGAGGAGACTGAAGAGGATAAACAGGACAAGAACACTATTCTGAGCTTCCATGAAGATTTATGAAGATCAATGGGGAGAGATAAGTTGCAGCGAACTGAATTGAAGGTTAGGGATGATCACATGGTTCTCCTCACCCTCATCGAGGAAACAAAGTTTGAAGATTGTAAAAGGCAAGCAGGAGAGAAGTCAAGCTTCATCAAAGGAGCTAGCTATTACAAAAGAGAGGAAAGTGCAATACCCTAGAGGAACAGAGGACAGGTAGAGTGAGAGCTATAGAGCAGTGTAGGACCAACTTCTCATGCAACAAGCACTTTGGGCAGTGTGAGCTCCGCTAGAGGGCCAAGAAATGTACAAGAGCCCAGCAAAGATATGGGCCAAGGGAAAAAAATGGGGCCTAGAGAACAGTGAGGGAGCCAAATATGAGCCCTCTAAAATCTGGGCCATCAGAAACTCAGCTAGAATGAGGCCTTCCTTGTAACAATGGTGTTTAATGCTTGTTATATCTTTTTGTTTGCGTTGTACTTCGGATAATTCTTTTTTAAATGACCTTCTTTGTCATAAAAGTAACACGTCATTTTGTAACTCCTCGACTTGAAGCAACCTTTTTGCTTGGGCCCCTCTTGCCTCACTATCATCCCGCCTTTGACTTCTCCACTACCTCGTGAAACTATGTTTCCTTCTCGCATTAACGATATGTCACTCTCTTCCTTCCTCAATATCTCATGAGATATAAATGCAGCAATAATTTCATCTAAATCTAATGTATCTTTTTAAAACATCAGTATTGTCCTTAAATATGCTTGTATGATAAATGTAAGAAAATTATTAGTAAAATTGCTTTATCCTCACCCTCAATTTTTGTGTTGATAGAATCCAGTCCGTTAGCATTCTGTTGAACTTATCCAAGTACTATATAAAGTTCGCTTCCTTTATCATCTGAAGTGCATAAAGTTATTTCTTTAAAGACAATTGATTTACTAATGTCTTAGACTTGTACTTGCTCCCCAACTTAACTCAAAATTTCATTGAATCACTTTCGTTGATGACTTCCCAAAGAGTTTTATCCCCAAGATGCAATTGGATTATACTGTTCGCCAAATCTTTCATCTCTTTTCACTCTACATCCTTCTTCATTCCTATCTCTTCAAATATTTTCTTAAGAGTCTTGATCAGTCATTCGCGCATCAATATATTCTTTACCTTTTGCAGTCATAAAGTGAATTCATTGTGGCCGTTAAAGGGCCCAACCATGAAACTTGAACTCTTCAACGCCGTTAGCTTTTGGTGTAACAATCCACTACAATTTAAACTCTAGATATGTATAATCCTTGTCACACTTAGCTCAAATCATTCTTGATTATACCCAATCGCTTCTAATCGCTTTTGATCATATTCGCTCAATCCCAATTTATGTTGTTCTATCTAGCCAATCAAATAATATAGAATCCAAAATATTTCATCGCACCGATGAATTTGCAGCATTAAAAAAATTGTAGAAGAGACTTTCTCCTTATATGTTTTGCCTACATAACCAAGCCGATATAACAAAAATATATATATATAGAGCCGTCGAATTTCATCCCATCTATCACAACGGATCACCACCCAATCAAAACCAAGACCACCAAGAATGATATTGGTAATTCCACATTCCACTGTTGTTCGAAAAATTATAGAAACAATTTGTGATCATTGCAAATCAAGCCATGCACGGAAACGAAGAGAAAAATATTATTTCTTCCTCCAACTACAAATTTCTGACACTGTTTGTTTGTTTGTTTGTTTGATTTTTTCTTTTTTGCAAAATGTTTTTCTAATCTATATACAATATGTGATCAAAAATAATACATTGCTTCGATCTCCGAAGACGAACAATTTCAAATTGTCAATCATCAGTTATGATATCATTTATTACGATTTAATCACCATTCTCCTAACACAACCGAAAAGCAAACTTCCATGCACAAAACTGGAAAAAATAATTAACACTGAGAATTTACGTAGTTCGGCTCACATCGACCTATGTCCACGAACGAGAGAAAAAATTTCATTACATCGTATGTGAAAGAGTATACGTACAGCCACTCAATTCTCTTTACTCCTAATCACATCCTAACTCAATAACATACGAACAAAAAATAATAATTATACGGAGCCGTGTACGATACGAGACACTCTAGCCCGACAAAAGTTTAATTCTCAAAATTTTACCATTGATCAATGGGTGTTAGTTGTCCCCAATTTAATTCCATATATTGGGTATACTTCATCCAAATGGGAGAGTTTAGGGACTAAAACAGTTGAATCAAACCACAAACAAAAAATACGTGGAATTCATATATTTATAAACAATAGTCTCACGTTCCAAATAAGTACGAGACTACACTTCATTTATATTGAGATCCTATTAATTTTACACCTTAACCCAAGATGACCTAAAAAAAAACTACAAAGTGAGCCCATCCCACCTAGTTTTCTATTATTTATTTATTTTTTTTACTTCAATCATTCCTCTTTTTTTTTTTTTTGATGGGGAATACAGGGAGAGCGGGGAGGAGAGAGAATGGAAGGGGGAGGGACTCGAACCGTTGACCGAATGAAAAGCTTATAAAGCTAAGACCACTGAACTGTCAAATTTCTCTCATTCATTTCTCTTGAATTTGAGGTTATTTAGGATAATAGTCAATAGTTTAGTTAGCGCATAAAAAATATTAAAAAATAAATTATAATAATACTAATAAAAAGAAACATTATGTTTATAAGGAATCAAATTATATATATGATTTGTACCAAATAAAAGCACAATCTATTTTTGATTTTTGGTATATATATATATGGAATATAAAAGTGTGTGTTTTACAATGTCCTTCAACAAAAATGAACTAAAAACATAAAATTGTCATTTTGTAAAATAAAATTGCAATAATTAAGCATTTTTTATACATCAAACTAATTTTCCATCCAGATCGAGAAGAAGAAAGTCAAAAATTGTATTAAAGTTTTAAGGCCAAGTTTGTTTGAGGGATTAAAAGTCTGAATTAGATTATTAGTCCAAAATAAATTTATTTCTCTTATTTTTATTGCGGGGTTAAAAGCTCAGATTTGATTATTACTCTGCCATCCTTTTCCCTTATATGAGTAAATCATTGGAAGGGAAAATGTGGGATACTTAGGGCCCAATTGGAACTAGCTTGAAAGTTAGTTATTTTTTGGTAATTTAATTTTTAAATTAATTTTTTTAAAGTTAGTTATTAGGTAAAAAGTTAATTTTTGTACTTTTTGTTCAAAGTGAACATTTTTATCATTTTATATATTTGATATTAACAATTATGTGTAGTTGATAGTGATAGTAAATAAGTTATGAATAAGAGATATTATTATGTTTTAAAAATAGTGAGAGTTTGAATAGAATATTTTTAAAATTTGTATTTTATTTTGATTTTTTAATTTTTAATTTTTTTTATTCTTTTGCCACATAAACTACCTTAATTTTTTGACATTTTTAATTAAAACGCCAAAGTTGTCAATAAGGCCTTATTGAGTGAACTAAAAAGGATAGTTACTCCTTTCCTTATTTTGATGGGCTAGACTTGCTCGGTCGGATTAATTTCAGGCTCAAAATAGGGTAATTTAAACGACCCGAGTCGTTCATTTTATTGTTTATATATAGGGTGTAAATTATCTATGCAAAAAAAAGTTATCTTGATTCAATATCATCACGTATATAAATAAATAAATCAGTTTTTTTGTTTAAAAAATAAATGGTTTCTGAACTTCATCGTTCAGCTTTTTGTATCACAAATGTAATTTTTCTAAATACTAAATAATATTCAATTAAATTAAATTTTTACATAAAAAATTTATATATTAAAAATAATAAAATAAACGACTTGAATTATATAAAAAGGTGGACCTATTTGAGACCGAAATTGGCCCAAACAGACAGGTCCATTCCATTATTGGACTAGCGAAGAACTGAACCTTGGAGCAGAAATAATAATTAGAATTTATACCAATTAATTAATGGTGCAATCACCCACAAATTCTATTTTTAGACATATATAGGGATAAAGACCATTTAAACACTAACATATATTTTTATTTATTTGTATAAAAAAAATATTTTTAACATATAAATGCTTTAAAAGTGGTGGTCGAATGTGACAACCAAATGTATTAATCGATAATGATAGTAAGAGGTAGTAATACTGGTTGGATATAGTAATCGAATGCATTGGTCGTATGTGTTGGTCGGTGGTGGTGCTAGAATGTGGTAATCGAAGATAGTGGCCAAAGACGGTGATCGAAGATGATAATCAAAATGGGTGGAGAAAAAAAATAAAATAAAAATTTATTTACAAAACACATAAAAACACATTTTATGTTTATAAGAATTTAGTAAATTTTAAGAACTGTTTATATTTTTTTAAAAATAAAAATAATTATTAAATATATCTTTTTTTACAATTTATAAAAAATCTATAAAAATAAAAACAAAATATAATAAATATAAATGCCATCAAATGAGACCTAACGTTCCATTAAATACCAAATTTGCTAGAGCCTAATCCGATTTATTATGTGCTCTTCACATCAACGTTAGGAATGGCAATTTTTTCCGTTCGTCCCACCTTCGCCCTGCTCTCGTCTCGCTTTGTAAGATTTTTCTCGTTCCAGATAACAAACGAGGTAGAGACGGTATTTATATTTTTCATCCCGTTTTTCCCGCCATGCCTCCGATTATATAAATAAATAAATTTTAAATATTAATATATGTATAAAATATATATTTTATAAATATAATAAGTTCAAAATATTAAAATATTATATTTA
>JAOTRH010057979.1:0-18841 GCA_034768845.1 Heliamphora exappendiculata
GAAGGGTGGTTTTGGGGTGGGAGGGGCAGTTTCCGTTAAATTTCAACAGAAATTTTAATAGTTGGGGTGCAATTGATGTTAAAATTAAATTTAATGAGAGGTTAGTGTAATTTCAGATACCACAGGGGAAGTCCTTGTAATAAATTTAAATTTCAGGGGAGGTAAGTGTAATTATCCTTATACATATACATAGAGGAGTGAGAGACGACAGAGAGAAATAGAGAGAGAGACCAAGAGAGAGATGAGAGGAGAGAGAGAGCAAAGAGAGACGGAGGGAGAGAAAGAGAGCGGAGACCGGTGGCTGAAGGTGAACGGCAGTGAGGCGTCATCGGCATTAATGGCAGCAGTGGCCGTGGTTGGTTGCTCGGTGGTGGAGGACAGGCGCTGTGGCGTCTTCTTCTTCTGTTTAAAGAATATAGCTATGTACTATATATATAATGTCCCTCAGCTCAGCTCAGTTTAGCCCAGCTTCACTCAACGCTTTTGTGTGTGTGTTCTAATACAACGGAAACCACCGGGTATTTATATTTGCGTTTGAGAGGGACATCTGTTCACAGTTGTCTTGTTACGTGATAAATTAAAACTGTTTTTAACGCACGTGGTACATTGCATTTGGTCCACTATATTTCATAATTTTTTTTAATGTAAAATTTTTAATTCAAAAAAATTTAAAAATTTAGATATAAAATTTTAATGTATTTTTGTGAATTATCGTATAATTAGAATTTTTACTAGAATTTTCTATTTATTTAATTTTATTAGATGTATTAATTTCAAAGTTAGCCTAATTTATTAGGCTTAGTCTCAAGAATAAAATTAAATAAAATACTTAAGGCTTTTTGATAATTTATTATCATTACTTTTAATCATTTATTTTCATTATTATTATTTTTAAGGGTTGGATGTCACAGGCAAGGTATGAAATGGAATTAGGGTTTGCTAAGTGCCTTTACGCAGATCGGTATAAAATGGGAGGAACGTAGAGTCTAAAAACGATTTGGCGCCAAAGGCCGAGCGCTTCCCTTGTGAGCGGCAGGGGTGGTGTGGTATTTCACGAGAGAAGTTTTTGGAAAAATCGTGATGCACAC
This sequence comes from Heliamphora exappendiculata, assembly GCA_034768845.1. Taxonomy (NCBI): domain Eukaryota; kingdom Viridiplantae; phylum Streptophyta; class Magnoliopsida; order Ericales; family Sarraceniaceae; genus Heliamphora; species Heliamphora exappendiculata. The sequence continues at coordinate 1,089 of JAOTRH010057979.1, forward strand.
ACTATGCGATAGGCGCACATTAAAATTTGGGACCCCATGGCTGCTTTGTTGCTCTAGCTTTGCAACCAAAGCGCCGTGAACGGGATCGTCCTACATTCTCCTCTCTTCCTCCTCTCTTCTCTTCTCATCTCTTCATCGATCACTCTACTGTTTCTTTTTTCCCGTTCTTTAGAAATTTCTGATCACTAAAATCGCGTTTACTACATGTGTGTGTATATACACACACATATGTATGCATTCATGTTATATATGTAAACATAGTTCTTGTTGGTTGATTCTAGGGTTGAGGATGATGTAGTTTGTGGTGTTTATGATTTTCTGGGATAGATTTTGATGGAAAAATTAGGATCTCTACACGCGGATTGAACATCGTGTTATGTAAACTTAGAAATTTTTGTGTGCGTGGATCCTTGCTGTTTGCAAACAATAAATTTGTTCCATTGTTGATGCGAGAGAGAAGAGGGCAAGGAAGAGAAAGGGGGGAGATGGGCCTGGTTCTTTTCGAGTGTGGAGGGTAAATTTGACCTTTTACTAATTATCAATGCTAATATCATTTTATGGGTAATGGTTTTTTAATGAAAAGAAAACGGAAGGAAGGTGTATGTAGATTGTCAAATAAAGTAGGGGAGGTTAGTGTCATTTCAGAAAGCAGAGGATGTGTTTTTATTTTTGTCACAAACCTCAGGGGAGATCAATGTAATTTACTCTAATAATTATAAAGACTAGTGAATTCCCTTTCCTTTCACTTTTGAATTTCCACTTTAACCTTTCTAAAAATATACTTTTGCCACCACAAGATCAAAACTTCTATAGTGGTTAGCCCGTGAAAATTTTATATGTATTATTAATATGATGATGATGAAGACTGAAAAGGCATGAATAACCGTAACTTGGGTCTTATAATTGTATGTAACCTTACATGAACTGACAAAATAAGAAACAGTTTAAGAGGCTGAATAACAGTAGTTTAGGTAATTTATTGAACCAGGAAGAGGAAGTCAACTCAAAAGTAGGTTGCTTCTAAACATGTCCAGCATGTATTTACATTGGATTGGACAAGCATATTTCTTCAGAAGACTTTGAAGACCAGATGCAGAAAAGAAGAGCAAAGTTATAACGCAGGATTTGGTAATAAATCAGATATCATTTTAACTCACTATTGATAAAAAACACATTGCAAACAAATCAGTTACTCTAGGATTTCTTCCATAGATCAATCAATACTAATATTGCCTATAAATAGTTTTATTTGAGAATATCTGTTGGAGCGTTACTGATCCAATATTTTCCAAGTGTTCCAACTTCAGATAAAATTGTGCCTCGAATTGTTAGAGCCCCTTTTGATTTCATCAAATTGAACATAGATATGGTTTGATTCCATTAGATTGAGTCCCAACTCAAACCTTAAGTCGCTTCGATTGCTCTTCGCGCACCGGATTTGTGACTTCTCTCGCAATCACAATTCTTTTGTGTTCTCGAATCCGTTCGGTTTCGTCAAATCCCTTCCCAAACAAACCCTAATGTCGAGATTGTAGCCTTCATGACTTTAGATCTGGGGTTCTTTGAGTATCGTGACCTAATTCAAGTTTGGTCTTGAGTTCGAGTTAAACCCTAGCATTTCGGTTTAAGTTCAACCTTGTGCGAATCAGCAATTTGTGCCTTGATTGGCTTCAATGCAGCCCTAATTGAACCATTTTAGCGTTGATTTGTGTCTGTTGTTTTTGACTTGCTTCAATTTGTTTTTGAATTTGTGCAAATTGTGTTCGTGAGTATTAGATCTGGCGCAAAGGTTTCCTCTGAAGGTGCGACTTTTTCCTGTGGTGTTCAGTTTCTTGTTGGTGTCGAGTGCTAGTTGAGTTCAGATTCAAGTTTGACTGAGTTGAATTTCAAACTGTGTTGAGTCACTACAATGTTTTGGTATAGTGACTAGCTACAATGCTTTGTTATAGTGTTGATTTTCTACAAATGGCTCAAAGAGGGAGAAGTAGAAGAGAAGGAAGGGTCAGAGGATGTGCAGCTAACATTGGTGAATGAGCTAATGCTAATCCAACATTTAGAAGGAATTATGGTGCAAATCATAATTGGAATTAAGATTAAGTAGTTGAGAAGACAAATTGCTACATCAACGGAGATGGTGCATCGTTTGCAAACTCCCACCGATGGTAGTGATGGTTCTAATGTTGCTTAAACTCAATTTGGGAATTCTTTTGGTGCTTCAAATTGGCGTAGATCAATCCGGACAGATTTGAAGATAAATTGAAAAATGACATAAAGGTTGAGCTTCTTGAGTTTCATAGGAGCCTCAATCCAGATGAGTTTGTTGATTGGTTGAACACCGTTAAACAATTATTTGAGTATTGTGATGTTCTAAAGCTAGAAAGGTGAAAGTGGTATCTATATTCTATACGCCTTAACGGATCTGCTTGGTGGGAGAAAATACAAATTAATAGATAAAGGAGAGGCAAGGAAAAGATTAGAGAAAAAAATACATTACCACCCTACGCGACACGCAACAAAATGAAAAAGAAGTTCAAGGAGCAGGTCTTGCCTTTCAATTACATGCAAACTCTCTACAAGAACTTTCATAACCTCAAGCAAAGTGGAAGTGTGAAAGAGCCCGCGGAGGCTTTGTCATTTTGTTGCTTAGAGTTTAGTTGAATGGAAGTGAAGATCAAATGGTGGCCAGGTATTTGATTGGGTTGAAGTATTCAATCCAATTATCCTAGATCTCCTTAGCCTTTAATCTTTGTGGACTGTTTTGGAGGCCCATAACCGAGCTTTATTGGCTGATAAGCAACAAATGGGAAGTGAACTATGTTGTAAGTGGTTAGGGGAAACTTTTTCCAATGTTAATTCTTTGGCTAACGCAAACAAAAATGGATCTTCAGGGGCTGCAGTCCGAAACAGGGGAAAATCCTATTGTCTAAGTACAGAATTAGCCTTATTCGGGCACTTCTGGAGACATAAATCAAGGTCAAAATGGTGGCTTTAAATGCCTCAAGTGGGGAGTACCAGGTCACAAGTCTTTGAACTGTGGAAAGGCTATGGAAAACTGTAACAAAGCACTTCTTATTGAGAAATCAATGGGGCAAAGTTATGAAGAAGACATTTCAATCTATGATCTGTGCATAAATGAGGAAATTGGCTCATCTAGACAAGTGATGTGCCAAATGGGTAGCTTGTTTGCAACGATTTACATTTCTTTAAGGCGTAAGTTGAGGGTGTGAGAGTGCTTTTTGTTATTTTAAATATAACTAAAAGGTAGTTTAGACTTGTTAGCAGTATTTGGGTTTTCTCTATTTATATATATTTATCATGTAATCCATTATTAGGATTTAAGCCTTTTGTTAACAACAATAATGATTATCATTCTTCTTTGCTATCATGGTATCAAAGCCACCACCGGAACCCTAGCATTGTCGGAACCCTAGCATTGTTGACAAGATTCTCTTTGTAAAACCCTATCTTTGTTTGCATTGTTTTGCAAAACCTTAGCCCGCCGCTCGCCAACCCTTCTTCCTAGTTTGGCAACCACCGACGAAGCTTCCGTGACCACTGATGAAGCCTCCCCATCACCGACAAACCTTCCTTTTGGTTCGCCATCGTGGTCGAGCTCTACAACCTTTCTTCTCCTTGGTTTGCTAACCCCGATGAGCTCTGAACCCTTCTTTTTGGTCCAGCCACTACCGACGCCGATCGTCGACCCTCCTTCCTATTCGACGACCACCTACGAACCCTTTTTTTGGTTTTTTGATCACCTACGAGGCTTCTGCCTTAGTGACCACCGGCAACCCTTTTTTGGTTCACCAACCACCAACGAGGCTTCCTTCAGCTGCAGTAACCACTGACAAGCCTCGCTGGAGCCTACGACTGCATCTCCGACCATTGAAAAGTCTCTCTGGAGTTTTTTTTTTCCATCTTCATATCTGTCCTTCACACACCTTTGTTTGCAAGCTAATGCTTGCTATTGGATTTTTGTATTGGCTTTTGGCTTCTATTTGGGGTGTCACAGACTAAGTTCTTTGTGCTTAGTTGATTCCATTTGCCTCAGATCTGGTCTGATCTATGATTCGCATTATTTCTTATCTTCTCCTTCAACATGTCTGAAGAAAAATTGTAGGCTATTAGCATTCGGCTTCATGGAGCTAACATTCGTATTGGTCCAGTGTTATGAAAAACTTCTTTCTTGGAAAAGGACAATGGGGCTATGTAACAGGCTCAATCGTTCAACCTACAAATTGTAAGGTAGAGGGGTATGGCATCTGTTGCAGTATGGAGAATGCATGTGTGCTTAGTTTCACAACTCTATTGAGCAAAGTATTGACATGAATTTCTCAAAATATATGATTGATAGGCAAGTGTAGAATTATCTTCAGAATATGTATCTAATATCCAATTTTGCCAAACAATACGAGTTAGAGATGACTATTTGAAGTGCCAACCAGAATGACAAATCGATTCAAAAATTCCATAATGAGATGACAACTTATTGGGATCAATTGGGACTTATGGAGCCATTAGACTTGCAGCTTCTCAATAGTTATATCTAGTATCTAGAAAGACAAAGGCTGGTATAGTTTCTTTTGGCACTTCATGATATGTTTGAGTGACTTCGCGGCACCATTCATCGTTCCCCGTTGCCCTCTATTGATGAGGCTATTCATGAGCTTATTGTGAAAAAGACACAATTCAAGGTTACTAATATGGCCATTCCCTCTTAAGCAATATTTGTTACCCTTTCCTCGTTAGTGGGTGTTACTTCTCGTCCTTCACTGCTACTTACTCCCTCCCCTCGTTTGATTCAGGTCACGAGGAAGCCAAAATCTTGGGTTGCTACATATAAGTGCAGCTTCTGCAATCAAAAGGGCCATTGAAAGGCTGCATGCCCGAAGTTAGCAAAGAAAGGCCACCCCTCCTCTCATCCATCCTCGTGTACCCTTGCACATATCTATTGCCATCTCGTTGCTCTTGCTACACCTGCATCCAATGGAACCACCTCTCCTCCATCCCAGTCTTTAATTGATTAGTTTCGTCAATTTCAGGGTATGCTTGCATCTTCTGGGAATGAGCCACATGTTTCTATGATCTCATTAAAGTTCCCATAGTTCTTACTTCTCAAGTATTTCACTCTTGACTTGCATATTTGATTATGATTCTTTCCATCATAAGACATCAAATCTGTCTTGTCTTCGTAATTGTGTTTTTCTTTCTTCTCCTATCACTGTTCACACTACAGATGGTTTTCTTATGCATATTGTTTCTATTGGCTTAGTTGCCCCCTTCACCTTGTCCTCTTTATCTATTTAACATGTTTTCTCTATACTACATTTGTTTGTTAGTTTACTATCTATATGTCAATTTTTTGATTCTGGTTTTGATATATATATTTTTTTACTAGTTGTGTTGTTCAGGAACAAATGTCAAAGATGCTGATTGGGATCGAGTAAGAGCTGGTGACTTTTACATTCTAGAGAGTTTGCATATTTTAGTGATTTCTTCTGTTGCTATGTCTTCCTTTTCTTTAGATAAGCATTGTTTCCCCTTTTACGGTTGGCATTCTTGGTTGGGACATTTGTCTAGTGATAGTTTAAAAATTTTATTTTAGTTTGATAGTTTAGGTGAAGTCTCTGCTAGTAATATTTCTGAGTGTAGTTGAAAATTTGTAAAAATGTTAGTTTTACCTTTCAATAAAAGTACGTCTATTTCTAGCTCTTCTTTCTCTATTATCCATCGCAATGTTTGGGGCCCTTCTCCTATTGCCACTAATGGTGGATCTGTTTATTATGTATCTTTTATCAATAATTATAGTCGTTTCTGCTGGGTCTACCTTATGTCTTACAAATCTGATTTTTTTTACATTTATCGCACTTTTCATCCTATGGTTCACGCATAGTTTTCAACCACTGTAAAGATTCTTCATTCGGATTTGGGTGGGGAATATTTTTTATTGAATTTATGGATTTTTTAATTTTCTCTAGCACTATTCATCAGTCCTCGTGTTCTGATACTCTAGCCCAAAATAGTTGAACATAGAGAAAACACCGGCATATTATTGACACAACTTGCTTCGTTCTTCTATCATCCTATGTTTCTGTTATTTTCTGGGGAGAAGCCATTCTTATGGCAGTGTATCTTCTCAATCATATGCCCACTCTCCTCTTTTCTAGGATCTCCCCTTATGAGAAGTTTTTTAGTTACGCTCCTAATTACTCCTTACTGTATGTTTTTGGCTCAGCTTGTTTCGTTCTTCTCCTTAAATGAGAGAACAAACTCAATGCTCGTTCTGCACTCCATGTTTTATTAGGGTATGGACTCCAACAAAAATGATAACGGTGTTACGATCATGGTTGTCAAAATCGCGATTCGAATCGTATGATCGTACAATCCTACGACTCAATTTTTCAATTTCGATCTAGATTGTATAATGAATCGCATTCTGAACAGGATCATAGCAGGATTGTTTGGGATCGTAGGTTCGAGATCGTAAGATCGGGAGTAGGATCGTAGGATCAGGAGTAGGATCATAAATGTTTTGTTCAACACTTCAATTCTATTTTCTTGTATGTTACTTCAATATGGATCAATTTGTGAATGTTTATAGGATGCATCTTGTTTTTCATGATAGTTTTAATTTATTTTTATAATTGAAGCTTATTCTCCATGAATTTTCTAAAATTGTTAGACTTTTAATGTTATGAATAGGATCTTACGATTTTACGATCCGATCCTATGATCCGATCCGGTAGAATCCAAAACGATCCCATGTAGGATCTCGATTTTGAAAACCATAGTTACGATCCTATTTCTCGACATCTACATGTCTCGTGTTATATTGTGTTTCTTGAGCGTCTCCCCAATCTTCCTCCTAAGTACGCTCTTGTCTCTAAACACGAGTTTATTCATATCTATCCTTTTCCCCTCAATGTGCCTTCTGAGGAGTTTACCTCTACCTTTGAAGCCTATCATCTTTCAACCACCTCCCATCCCTCTCGGATTTCTTCTCTCCCGTGGGTTTACTCTCGTTATCCGGCTGCTGCTTCTCCACCTTTACCCACCAGCATCGACCCTACTCCCTCTGCTCACGTGGCTTCTGACCCTGCTGACCGTTGTTGCCCAGTGTGTATTCGTACTTCGATGATAAGACTTGTTTTTCGTATACTTATTTCTCCCTTTCCTATCGTGCGTTTTGACTTCTATTCATGCTCATTTTGAGCCTTAGTCTTATAAAGAAGCATGTACTGATACTAATTGGATTACTGCAATGTTTAACGAATTATTTGCTTTTCAAAAGATTGGTACTTAAGAGTTTGTTCCACTGCCTGCAGGTAAATATTAGATGCAAGTGGGTGTGTAAAAGTGTGTTACAAAGTTTGTTTGGTTGTTAAGGGATTTTCCCAGAAGTATGGAGTTGATTATGAGGAAATCTTTGCTTCGGTGGCTAAAATGACCGCCATTTGTACCCCTATCTCTATCGCTATAGTTCGTCACTGGCTTCTCTTTCAACTTGATGTCAAAAATACCTTTTTCAATGGGCATCTTAATGAGGAGGTTTATATGTGCCCTCCTTCGGGTCTCACTCATCCCCTCAGGCTTAGTCTGTCATCTCCATCGTGTCCTTTACAGTCTCAAGCAATTTCATGCGTTGTATAAACGTTTACACTCCAAGCACTTACAATTCAGCTCTTTTTATCCACCATATATTTGTTAGTATTGTCGTCTTGCTTTTATATGGGGATGATATGATCATCACTGTAGCTGATTTGGTCACTATATCCGAGCTCAAGCAACATTTGTTTTGAGAGTTTGAGATGAAAGCTTTGGGCCCTCTTTAGTATTTTCTCGGTGTCGAAATAGCTTCTTTTCCTAAGAGTTATCTTTCTATCTTAGACTAAGTATGCTTTGAGATTGTTCACCGTGCCCAACTAACCAATGATAAGATCGTTGACACTCCCAATGAGCTAAATGCTAAGTTCTATTTTATTGATGGTGTGCCTCTTAAGAATCTTTCTATTTATTGGGAGTTGGTTGGGCGTTTGGTTTATCTAACCATGACCTGACCTAATATTGCATATCTCATCATTTCGCCAGTTAATGTCTCTGCACTTAGCTGTACTCACTAGGCCGTTTTGCTTCGTATCATACGTTATGTCTGACATACTATTTTTCAGAGTGCCTTGTTTTCCTCTACCTCCAGCTTAACTCTTCAGGGGTATGTGGATGCTGACTGGGTTGGTGATGTTTCTAATTGCAAGTTCACTACTAGCTTTTGTATCTTTCTCGGTGACTCTTATTTATTGGAAGAGTAAAAACCAAGTCTGTGATTTCTCGTTCAACTACTGAGGCTGAATACTGAATATCGTGCTATGGCCCATGCTATTGCTGAGATTATCTGGCTACGGTGGCTTCTTTTTAATTTGGGTGTCTCATTCGCTTATCGTACTTTCTTTTATTGTGATAATAAGAGCGCCATCTAGATCACCCATAATTCTGTGTTTTGGGAGCATATAAAGCACATTGAATTGATTGTCGCTATGTTCATCAGCACCTTCAACTAGGCATTATTAGTCTCTCGTTTGTTCCCACCACCTTTCATCTAGCCGACGAAGACTCATTTTCGATTTTTGTTGGACAAGCTCTAGTTACTCTCCGGACTCGCATCATGAGTTTGAGGGGGAGTGGGAGTGCTTTTTGTTATTCTAAATATAACTAAATGGTAGTTTAGTCTTGCTAGCATTATTAGGGTTTTCTCTGTTTATATATATCATGTAATCAATCATTAGGGTTTAAACCTTTTGTTAATAGCAATAATAATTATCTTTCTTCTTTGCTATCAAGGGGTTCCTAGCAAAGTGGCTAATGAGTTGAGTTATTGCTATAACCTTTTGATGAAAATGAAGTCTCAAGGGGTTGATTTTGACGGTCTTCGTACCTCTTATGCCATTGATCCTTATTTTAACAAGATTTTCCAAGCTCTTCAAGGGGGAAATTGGGCTACTCATCCGAGTTACATGTCGAAGGATGGTTTTCTCTTTAAAGGGCTGAAATTATTTGTTCCTAAATGTTCTTTATGGGGGTAATTGCTGTTTGAACAACATAAATGGGATATTTTGGCAAGGGTCGGACTCTTGAGCAGGGCAAACTGAGTGGGGCAGGTACAGTTTTTAAAAGTTCATTATTTCTATGTATAGGTTAAAATTATTTCATGTATAAGTAGTGGTTTTAGTGCCTTTTGTAAGTCATTGCCCCCCACTGCTGAAATCCTGGTTTCGTCACTGCGTTTGTGTTGCTCCAAAGTGAGTATTATTGGCTCATGATGAATGAAGAAATGGTAAACATGTGCAAATGTGCCAAACCTGTCAAGGAAGTAAAAGGACAACAACTAGTGCGGGTTTATACGTGCCTCTACCACTGTCGGATGGTCCTAGACAATTCATTAGTATGGATTTTGTTTCGGGCCTGCCACCTACACAAAGTCCTGGAAATTTGTTGAGATGCCTAGTTGGAGACTGATTTGCACTTTAGTACTACTTTTCACCCCAAACCGATGGTCAATCAGAGTCTTGGAAATTTGTTGAGATGCCTAGTTGGAGATTATCCCAAGTGTTGGGATGGAATTCTACCCATGACTGAATTTGCTTATAATTCCTCCCACAGTAGGATTATTCTCCTTTTGAAGTGTTGTATTGTTCAAGACCTTCTAATGTGGTAGATTTGAGGAATGTCAAGGCTGAGCCGCTGAGGATATGGGTGAATTTATAAATAAAGATTTATGCCCAAGCGAAAGCACAATTTGAGAAATCTAATGCTAAATACAAGACTGCAGTTGATGCGTACAAACTAGAGGTATTTATTCCAAGAAGGTGACCTTGTTGGGTTATTTTGAGCAAGGAGAAACAATGCATACGAAGTGCAGTTGCATCCGCATTTGGGCATTTCTAATATCTTTATTGTTCAACAGCTTGTGCCTTATTTTGAGGATATTTTTTGTAGGTCTGTTGCGGCCCCACTTTGAGGACATGTTCTTTTAAATGGGAGAGCCCTGATGCAATATTTTCTAAATGTTCCAAGTGTAGCATTTGTTTGTGTATTTTTTTTTTGGGTGGCGTTTAGCTTTGTTGAGCTATCTTAAATCTATAAATAGTACTTGAGACCTCTAATATTGGAGTTTATTTTGTAGATATTTTGACATTGTATTCTCATAGCGTAGATCTTTGTTTCTTTGTACCCAAATTTGGGAATTTCTCGCTCTCGCTCTAATACATCAAACTTAGACTTGATTCCATCAATTACGGCACTCTTAGTTGTAGGAAAGTGGATGAATTAAATACCCTTAAAAGACTTGTATGAAATGGTTTGTGAAGTTGAAGTCTATTGTGCTTTTTTGTGCATGTATGTAAATCTGATGTTCAAGTGACCTTGATTCCAACTCCTCAGCATATTATACTCATGTCATTGATTAGAGTAATAACTTTCTGCTTGCCAATATAAGGTAACTTTTATAAGTTGGAAATCACTATGATCGTCATTTACATTTGATACTTCAATAGCTTTTCTTTCTTTAGTTCTCGTTTGGGTACATGCGTGCATTTCCAATAGCAGAGGTTTTTTTTTTTTCTCGAGTTGGATTAATGTTAGTGTTCTTCTTTTGCATTAGTAGAATCTTGGAGTTCTGAACAAAGGTCAATGTATCCATTTGTTCGAGGAGCTTAATAAATACAGGTACTGCACTAAACTACATTATTAGTCTTGAATTTGTTCCTTCCAATTATCCCAAAAACAAAATCCTTTATATCAGTTTTTTGTTACTGTTTTATGTACACCTCCTGTGGTTTCTCATAAGCCACACACACCCCCCCCCCCCCTTCCCTATCTCTTTCTTTTTTTATTATTCCTAAAATTACACTGATACCTCTTACTTTTGCTCGCAATATGTCGAGACACCTATCTAGTAGTCAGGTTAACGTTAGGTTACTGAATCTATATGAAAGTGTTAAGTTGAGGGTATTATTGTAATTTTCGTAATTCTTGGTTCTATTATAAATAACATGTGATAGGGTGTAAACCCTATGTTGTTGCGCTCTCATTCATTGTGTTTTAGATTCTCTCGTTTCCTCTTTTTCTCTTCCACTCTCTGCAATAATTCTAACATGGTATCAAAGTTCGATTCTATGTAAACTTCTTAGCAATTCTTGATTCTTTTCGTTTTCTCCTCATTTTTCTAATTTCGAAACTGTAAAAAAAAAAAAACTCCCTTGATGATCGTCTGGTTCTTTATACTTGATCTGTAATTTTTTCCAATTTTTTTCCATGCTTGGTTCATAATTTTCCCCAATTTTTTCAAATGAAACTGGTATGATGGAATGCCGACCTGCAGATTTACCTATCGAGGCTAATCATCGACTCCATTGTGGTGATGGAGAACCTGTCGACAAGGGCTAATTTCAGCGGCTTGTGGGAAGATTAATATACTTGTTTCATACCAGACCTGACATTGCATATGTTGTGGGGGTTGTCAGTCAGTTCATGCATGATCCTCATAGTGTACATCTTGACGCTTCTTATCATATTCTGCGATAGCTTAAGTCTGCTCCTGGCAAAGGGCTCTTATTCTCTCGTCACGGCCATTTGACATTAGAAGATTACACAGATGCAGATTAGGCTGGTTCAGTTGATGACAGACGATCTACATATGGGTATTGCACATTTGTAGGGGTTAATCTGGTTACTTGGCGTAGTAAAAAGCAAACAGTGGTAGCTCGATCAAGTGCAGAAGCTGAGTATAGGACTATGGCACATGGCATCTACGAACTCATTTGGCTCAAAGTCCTATTAAAGGACTTGGGTATTGAGTGCGACAAACCTATGAAGTTGTACTGTGACAACAAGGCTGCCATTAATATTACTCATAACCCTGTCCAGCATGACAGAACGAAGCATATAGAGATTGATCGACACTTTATCAAGGAGAAATTGTATCAGGGGCTAATATGTATGCCCTTTGTGGAATCTACCGATCAATTAGCAGATATTTTTACTAAAGGGATCAGTAATAAAATGTTTCAACCAATTGTATGCAAGTTGGGCATAAAAAATATTTGTCTCCACTTAAGGGGGAGTGCTAAGTTGAGGGTATTATTGTAATTTTCGTAATTCTTGGTTCTATTATAAATATCATGTGATAGGGTGTAAATCCTATGTTGTTGCGCTCTCATTTATTGTGTTTCAGATTCTCTCTGTTCTTTCTTTTCTCTTCCACTTTCTGTAATAATTCTAACAGAATGCCATGCTATCATCTTTCTGATATTTTAAATGCCATAAGTGCCCTTGTGGCATACAGAAGTTCATTATTTAGACATGAATCCCCTTATTAGATGAACATAAAAGGATGGTGGTGTTTAAGTAATAATATATGATGATCACAATTTGAATTTCATTTCTTGCGTATAGAATTTTTTTTACACGTTATAAAGACAGTTAAGATGCATTTAATCCAAATCCTTATAAAAAAAATTAAATCAACATATGGTAATAATGAATGAACCAATTTTACCTTGCCCCTTCAGCAAGGGAAAAGTAAACTTAATTTAAGAGTGTCTATTCTAAATTAATGACCATTTCTATTTCTTTTACTAAAGGAACGTGTAAGTATCTTAATTTTTTCAAGCGAGGGTATTTTCTCTGCCAGAAGCCAAAATTGCCTTGAAATTAGGAAATCTAATAAACTTATTTACTGCTTGACAAAATTTGTGAGCTGGCAAGATTTCTTTGGATGTCTTAAATGGCGGAATGTACATTCCAAATGGAATCATCATATTCACTAATTTAAGTGATTGGTCGTTGAATCGTTCCGTTGATGCACCAAGGAAAGATCCTTCCATTTTCCCCATTTTTTGTCAATACTAAATTCCATGATTCTTCCCCCATTTTACAAATAGTTACATTTTCAAACCACCAGCTACCCACACCACCTTACCACTACACCACCCCACTCCACCCTCCTGCCACATCAATGCCACTCCTACCTCCACACCATCATTGCAAAATACACATGCTTATTAATCACAGATTAACAATGAACATGGACATGTGTGTGTGTATATGTACGTATGCACTACGTAAATTTTATTTATTTTTAGAAAATGCCTTTTAATAAAATAAAAAAATTGGATAGGGACATGTTAATAAGTTCTTTTTTATAAATTTTATTCCAGTTCAGGAATCATTCTGGCATACCAAGCATAGAAATGGGAATACGTATTACATTCTTTGTTTAATCTCTACGTTATCTCCAAACATTGGAATAGAATAGTTATTCCTACCTCTTTCCATTCCAAATCTATTCAAATCTCGATTCAATTCGTTCTTAAAATCAGTCAACTAACCACCTTGATATAATAAGATTGACTGTTGAGATTTTGAAGAGTAAAGGAGTACTTTGTGAATTATAATTGATACAAGGTTCTAAATCGCGATATCGGAAGATGTATCGGTATCAGTGATACGGCCATGTATCGGCCAATATCGGTCAATGCATTGTTAAATATCGGTATCAGAGGCCCAAAATCTCGATACATATCGGTCGATATGATACGTAACAAGCTACATTTAAAAACCTGAATTGACATAAAAGTAATCAATTTGAAAATGTTGTAAGAAATTAATTGTCACGATATTTTTTACACATGCAAAGTTGGGAAAGATAAATAATATCATGAATGTTCCACCTATTTTGTCGGTTTATATTTTATCCAACCGAAATCTAAGACGAAATAGAACATTTCTTTGAAGGGATATAATGAAGTTTTTTCTCCTTTATTGTGTTATGTTCCTTTTGGTACGTCTCCCTTTTTTGTCCTTTTATCTCTTATTCTGTATATTCCAAGATTTTTATTTCTACTCCATTCCAAGGGGTTTTAATCAAATTAATAGAATCAATCCTTCTTATAATGTCTGTCAGCCAACAACTCTAATCGTGGGTGTGAGAATATTTGTTTGAAAAAGAGGTGTCTTTGTATATATGCGTGTGAGTTTATTTGAACTTGGGTGTCGGGTTCTATTTATCCTATTTTACAGCAAACTAACTGTTAGTAAGGTTATAGAAATTACTTTGATCATTGAAATAGTCTAACATGAACTTAGAAGTGCAAACTAAACATATATGTGCTTATATTTTGATTAAAATTTGCTGAAACTTTTAATTCACTGATATATTCATGTACGAATAAGCCTGTATGAAATATAGGGAACTTGACAATGGGGTCCTGTAGAATGCTTTTTTGTTACTTTCTGGATAAGCAAAATTCATGGTTTATTATTTTTAAATCTTTTGTCTTTTGGTTATTCTAGAAGTTTTAATGACATTAATGATAGCAGAGTCTGGTTTAAAATTAGTTGCTAACTGAACCCGTGGAGGAAAAGCCTTGGCTCTGCCGCTAGTTGAATGGAAAATACAATTCTCGTTTTGGCTGACTCTTTCATTTGGGATGTGCTAACATTGGCAGAAACCTCACTCCTCCAAAAAATGAGATCTCCGTTAAGAGAAACTTCACTCCTTCAAAAATGAGATCCCGGTTAAGAGAGTGGGTATTTCATGCCTTCTTGGGGGATGGGATTCCAAGTCCTGGTCTCTATCAAAATCAAATGCAAGTATACAAATACCTCTCACCGCGCTTTTCAAATCTATTCAATACTTACACTTTATTGAAATTGTAAAACATTGTTTTTAGGACAAACTCCTGCCCTGACTAAGTACTTGGATAAAATGATGCTATGGATCTCGTTACTGCTTGTCATAATTCTGGAGATGAGGCTTCATTTTCATTTTTTATATTTTATCTTTCATCGATACTTTCCAACTAGGATCATATTGAAGAATGACTATTGTAACTCTAATTCTGTGTGATGGGATTGCTGTAATTATAGCTCCATCAGATTCATCTAATCTTAAACCAACTTGAACAAATACACAAGTAATAGAAAACAGAGAAGGATTTTACTATGCGAGTGAAAATGTTAACTATGAATCCTGCTAAGGGGTAATGCTTTTTGCTGCCTTATACCTTGGGGTCTTATGCTTCACCTTGCGGGCTATAAATTAACTGGTCTTATGCTTTTGTCTTTAGAAATATAAACCCTAACTTGGTGTTGTTGATTTCTTATTGTGTACATCTAGATGGTGGATTTTCTCATTTAGATTTTATGATTCTCATTTGATATGTTTTTTTTTTCCCGGTTACTTTGACTCCTTACCTGATTATTGCTATTGTTTGCAGGTGTGTAGTACTACTTTGTGATTTGCTCTATTTAATATTGAAGTGTAATTTTCTTTATTATAATATGCAGGACATTACCAAAAATTTCCAGAGAAGATTTTGAATTAATTTTTGATGAGTTGGATGATAGTCACGACTTCAAGGTATATTCCTTATGTAAACTTTCGGTTGCAATGATTTTTTTTTCTTGGGTTCTTTCATGTCCTGCATATTTTGTGATTTTAAAGTATAATAGAATTTTTGACGTTCAACTTCTCTTTTGTCTTCCTTTGGGTATGTCACTCTTAAGATCAATAATTCTAGCACTCATCTTTGGTGTGATATAAAATTGCATTGATCCTACTATGTTTACCTGCACTGATGTGCATAGATATTGGACAGAATTGAGTTATTATATATGATTAATCCACAAAAGGGACAACTTCTTTGTTGACGGTTTCCTTTTTTTTTTATTTCATGTAAATATAAGTTGTCTTGTCACCACTTTTAGCGGCACTATCAACCGTCACACCCCAACTTGGGATATGACCGGCCGTGAACCACAAAACATTATTTATGGAACACGTAAGCCCACCAAAAGTAATAACAAACACAACACGAGGATAGCACAAAATTAATCTCAACTGAATTAACTTTAAACTATTGTGATATCCCATGCCACATCAATGGGATATAGAAGTTATGTCAGGAATATAAAAAAACTTGTGTACTGCTATTAATAACTTAGACTTAAGTATTTTGGGTCGCGTTGTTAGACTCTTTTTAAGTTATTGGGTCAGTGGTCTATTTTGGTCGTTCCAAATGATATCAGAACCAACCTTGGTTCCCACATAAGGCTTTGTGGTGGTGCGAATAGAGGAATAGAGGCTTCGGAGATTGGTAGAAGCCCCAAGGTTGTATACTCTTGTGCACGCTAATGGGTTGTTTTGTGTTCGCTAATGGGTTGTTATTCACATCCCAACTAGGGAAATAATCTGGGCCACGCAATGAGAGCGTTGCGTATTTGAGTGGGAGATATTATGATACTCCATCTTACATCAGTGAGGTATAGAAATTATGTCTGGTATATAAAGAAAATTGTGAGTTACTACTGGTAACTTTGGCATAAGTATTTTAAGTTGCGTTATTAGGCTCTTTTTAAGTTATTAGGTCAGTGGTCCATTTAGGTCGTTACATCAACTATGTTCTTTCTTCTAATATGTGTGAGCAAGTCACTCCATTAGCTAGTCCTATGTATTTCTATCTGTTTCATCCTTTCCCCTTCCTCCACTTTCAATGGCCATATTGATTTGTTCAGTTAACTTTGACATCAAAATGCAAGTTACTTTACTTTGGCAGGACAAACATGGAGCACTTACATAAGCCTAGCACAGATGTTCTCAGGGGACAAATAATTTATTTTAGGGTAAATTACACTGGTCTCCCTTGAGATTTCTGACAAAAACAGAAACACCTCCTCTGCTTTCTGAAATGACACTGATCTCCCATGTCAGTGTTATAGCCCTAACGTCGTTAACAATAATTACAAATTTACCAATTTAACCCTACCTAACAATCTTTTATAGAGAACTATTTTCTCTCTTTTTTATAAAATTTGTTTTGGTCTCACTTCCAGATCAGACCTCATTCTCATCTTCCCTTCTTCTTCTTCTTCTTCTTCTTCTTCTTCTTCTAGTGGACGTGAAAGAAGTGGGTTGAATCAAGACTTGGAATCCCAAGACGGTTTGGTTATTGATTGAGTCAACATCACCCAACAAGTAGCACGGGAGAAAGAACTCGGCGAAGACTTGGTCACACGGTGAGAAACCGGTGAACTCCGCGGTGGTGATGGGTGGAGCTCGGGGGGTTTGGCGGCTGTCCAAGGCGATGGCGTGCAGATGGACGTTGAGCTGATGAGATATCACAACATCGAGGAAGAGATGGTTCAGTTGTTGCAGATCGTGATGGGGTGCGTGTCGATCGTACCGGATCAGAGGCCCTATTGAAATTAATCTGTTGAAATTATTTATACAAATATCCATGGAAGTCATAACTTCAGAGTCTATGGAACAATACAACAACATGGAGGGAGTAAGTAGTACTTTCAAGCAAAATATGTTTTATTGGATATTTGGGCACAACACTCAAACCATGATGAATAAGCCTCACTTAGATCCCATTTGCTCAATTAGCTATACAGGTAGTAAAATTCTTTTATTGCAGATGCCAAGAACCCTTTCTCCAGACCACCTTGACATGACTTGATATCTGTAACCTTCAATCAACAAAGCAGAGTCTGCCCCCAAGAAAGAATAACGGTTGGCAAAGAAGAATGAAGAATCATAAGAAATGCTATAACCCCAAGTTCTTGGACAACCAATTAGAAAGGTTAGCTATTACAAATCTTGCGAACACCTGTAACACAACACCAATGGAAAATGTGAGAAGGGGGGGGGGGGGGGGGAGAAAACACTTGAAATTGAAACCAAAAATTGGGATTGT
>JAOTRH010057990.1:0-51682 GCA_034768845.1 Heliamphora exappendiculata
GGCGCGTTGAGCCAACGTTATGTCCTCGGACTCGTTCCAGGACCGAATAAGTCCCCTGGCCGCGGAGTGGAGCAGCCCGGTAGCTCGTCAGGCTCATAACCTGAAGGTCAGAGGTTCAAATCCTCTCCCCGCAACCATTTTAACTTGCTCGGCCAGAACCTTCGGATCCTTGCCACCACTGGTGAAGCCAAGGATCGTGGCGAGTTCACCCTTTACTTCCACCCGCTGGCTGTTGCCTTCCGGATACAGCGTAATCCGCTCGATTAACGTGCGTAGCTGCTCGCGCAGCCCTTCGGCGTCGCTGACGTTCAACACCTCGATGAGCGCCGCGACCTTCTGGCGATAGACCTCTGCCAGGTTAGGGTGGAGGCGTGGAGCAGGGGCAGTCGCCTGGGCGAGTTCCTTCTGTAACTGCGCTTTGCGGTTCTCCAGTGCAATCATGCGCTCCTTCACCCTGGCGGCAGGAGTGCCATCGGCAATCGCGTCGACGAAGCGATCCAACTGTGTGTCGATCTTACTAAGTTCTGCATGGTGGTTCGCCTGGATGGATGCTTCCGCCGCCTGGTGACGGTTCCACTCGGTAGTGAATTCGTTTGCACCGTGGACCACCAGTCCGGTGGAAGGACAGATCAGCAAGCTCAAAATGATCAAGCGCACCATGTACGGCCGAGCAGGATTCCAACTCCTTCGTGCTCGCATCCTTCATGCCCAGTAGCCAACCGGCCTGCACGCTTTATGCGGAAGAACCGAAATCTCCACGGAAATCGACAGCCCGATATACTTTCCCGCTTGCCATCATCGCCCAGATAACCCGGGCGATCTTGTTGGCTAGGGCGACGGCCGCCACCTTGCGCGGCCGTCGCGCCAGCAATTGCAACAGCCAAGTGCTTGCCGATTTGCTGTCAGGCGTTGCGACAGGCCCTAGTTCATGGACTATCTGTGCCCGACGCGATGTGCGATTGCCGGCCGGAGTTCCGCCAGCCCACAGGCGGGCACCGGTTCGTACCGGCAGAACAGATAGGCTCGGACGATCTCCCCGATATCCTCGGGGAAGCCAAACCGCAGCTCATAGCTCTCCCGTCCCTTGCCGAATGGCTGAACCTCGATGTCGGCCATTCCGCTGTAGAGTTCCGGCCACTCGGCCGCGGCGCGACACACCAGGTTCTCGCCGCGGCCGCCTCGCTGCCAGCCGGCCTCGGCTGCTTTCGCCAGCAAGGTCACGATATGCGCGCCGAATGCCCCGGGTTCCGGACAGCAGCATGGCGGTTCAGGCGGACGCTCCGGCAAGCACGCGGTTTCGAACAGCAGCATCACGCGTGTGACCCGTATCGGCGGGTTGTAAGGCAGATAGGGGAACAGCTTGCGGCTCAGGTGCAGCGCCAGATCCCGCCGGCCGCCTTCGCGCGCCACCGGACGGTCGAACAATTCCCAGGCGTCCGGGAAATCGTGCCGCAGGTCGAAGAACGACCAACCATCGCCCGGCAGCCTGCCGGCAGCGGCAGCGCTGGCAGCGCGGCGCAGCAGGTCGCCGCCCTCACGCGCCGTGTAGTTCAGGTGTAGCACGGCGTCGGTCAGCGTGTTCGGATCGAAGTAATTGGTGTCCGGCGGCAGTTCCAACCGCCAACGGCTGACCGCGCCCATATACTCGAACGGCAGGTAGCGCACGTCATTGAAGTCCAACTGGAACAACCCCGCGTCATTGACCCCGGTGGACGTCGCCATGGCATCGCGAGCGCCGAAAATCTTCACTGCCCGAGGATCATCTGGGCTCAGACGATACCGAGCGGCCTCGTCTCCACCGCAATGACAGGGCTTCGTCGCGCAACAGCACCCATGCGTCGGCGCCCCCAGCTTCGGGTCGATCCGCGTCGTATTGCTCAACAGCGTGAGCCGGCAGTGAAGGCCGGTATAGGGACCGGTCACGCAGGGGATGGTGAGCGTCACGCTGCGGATGCGCCGCATGTAGTGGCCGGGATAGTCGAGGTCGAACATCCATTCCGGAATGTCGATCTCACAGCGCCCGCTGGCGCGCAGTCGCAGGAATGCCATCGGAAACTGCTGGCGTAACGAGATGTGCTTGGTGAGTTCGTATTCGCGCACGTTCTCGGTCAGATACGCCATCTCCATGTGGTGCAGCGCTGATTCCAGCCGCTCGCCGGCCATCAGCCCCGCATGCAGGTCGTCCCAGCAATGGTCCGGCAGGAAGTGCCGCGTGGTATGCCCGCGCTCGAGGTTGAAGGCGTGCTGCACCCGCAGAGCGGTGCGGTGCGCCAGTTCATACATCTGTCGATACAGAGAAGCGGTTTCCTTTTGCAGCCATAGATACAGATCAGTGGCGGAGAATTTGTCGCGCAGGAAGTCCAGTACCTCGGTCGCGTCCTCGATCCGCCGCTGCTGGTTGTTGAGTTCCCGCATCGCCTGATCGCGCCGCCGCTGCGCGCCCAGGATCTGCAATTCGATCTGCTGGATCTCGATCGGCAGGACCTGGGTCTGGTGGAACCAGTCGACGGAGCGGCGCTGCCAGCCTGCCTCGGTAAGGTCGATCGCCGCGGTTTCCGCCTGCACGTCGGCCACCGTCATCATCACCTTGGCGATGGTCTCGAACACGCCGGCCAGTTTGGTTCCGACCGGAACCTGGGTATCGCTGGAGCAGAACCCGACGAAGATATCGGGGATGACCTTCATCGCCTCGCCGAACGCTTCGGTGATGTTGGCGCTGGTGCGCATCTGCATCGCGTTGGTGGCGAGGTTGATGTTCTGGATTTCGTCGTTGAGCAGGCCGTTCTGGTACAGGCCGGTGTAGTAGATCAGGTTGGTCTGGCTCATGTCCTTGGTCTGCTGCAACGCCTGCACCTGCCAGTCGGCATCACGCCACTGGTCCTGATGGATCGACAGGCCGAGTGCCAGCATCTCGCGCTCCTGCCCGGCGCGCAGCGAGGCGAGATATTCCGCGTCGCCTTTTTCATAGGCCGCGAGCAGCGCGGCGCCGAGTTCGCGTACTTTGCTGGCCAGTTCGGTCGCCTTCTGGATCAGGTAGGTGAAGCGATACGGGCTGAGATAGTGGTGGCACCATTCGTCCTCATCGGCGCAGGTCATGGCGGTGCGCCAGCCTTCGCGCAGCTTGTTGTTGCCGAACCAGGCGAGGTCGCATTCGCTGTTGCGCAGCCGGCGCGCGTCCATGCAATTGCTCAGCATGTCCAGGCGGTCCTCCACCCGAGCGTACAGGTCGAGCAGCCTCGGGTTCAGCGCTGCATAGGCTGGCGTGAAGCTTGCCACCGGCTGTGGCGCCGCGGACGGCTCTAGTGCCACGTTTCGGGGCCGCTTTCCGGTGATCCGTTCGGCGGTCCCGAACAGCAGCCGCGCCTGCTGGAAGCCCTCGGGCGCGGGGCGATGGCGCATGATCGCCTCGCCCCATTCCAGCAGCGTTTCGCAGAAGCGCAGAGTCAGCGCGCGCTGGCGTGCCATTGTAACGGGAACGTTGGCACTGTCGCAGCAGGCGCCGTCCGAGGTGCCCCCGGAGGACGTGCCCGGTTGGGTTGTTGCACTTGCGGTTGCCCCTGCCGTGTCGGTTTTTGTCTCGGCGGTTGTGTCTACGCTGTCACCCTGCGCCAGGACAACAACGCCCGTGGGGTTGCCCGCGGTTGTTGTGCCGCCGGACGCACCCGTTTCCGCACCCGAACAATCCATCCAAGTGCAGTTGCTGTGCAGAGGATCGAACGCACGTGAATACCATTTCAACGCCAGCTCGAAGTCGCAATGCACGCGCAGCGCGTCGGCCACGACCATTGCGGGAGCGAACCAGTCGCGCGGGAACAACGGTGCACCCGGATCGTTGTAGGCATAGAACGGATAAGCCGGCAGGCCGCTTGGATAGGTCACAGGGACCGCGGGCGCTGGCAGCACTTCGGGCAGCGTCACGGCGCCATCAGAAACCAGATCGTAACGGAATCCCGATGTCGACTTGTCGGTGTAGCCGGATGGTGGCGGAGCAGGGTGGCTGACGCCGAAATACAGCGAATCCGCGACGCGTCCCAGGAAGATCAGATCCGAAGCGGATGGTGCGTCGGTTACCTGCAGCGCGAGGTCGGACTTGCGCGGCTGCCCGAACTGGCCGTTATGGACCCGGCACCAGGCCAGCCGCACCGCCGGCCGCGGCTGCCATTTCGCCAGCAATTGCGGCACCTGATCCTCGTCGTCCCATTCCCCCGATTGCTGCTGGATCTGATCGTAGAAGGAATCCTGGAAACCGAACTGGTAGCTGCCGGTGAAACTGGCATCCCCTAGATCCTGCTGGTCGG
This sequence comes from Heliamphora exappendiculata, assembly GCA_034768845.1. Lineage (NCBI taxonomy): Eukaryota > Viridiplantae > Streptophyta > Magnoliopsida > Ericales > Sarraceniaceae > Heliamphora > Heliamphora exappendiculata. Next base: position 4,299 of record JAOTRH010057990.1, read on the forward strand.
TGTCGTCGGTATAGACATAGACCTCGGCCGGTACGAGCCAGAAATAAAACTCGTCGATCAGCCACGCATGCTCTTCGTGGCATTCGTCACAACACTCGCCATGATGGCCATATGGGCGTGGCGCGAACGGCAGCGCGGCCGGAGGCATGACGGCCGCGGCGACGCGCAGGAACGCCGTGCCAAGCTCTGCCGCCGCCTGCATCCACAACGGCAAGGATGGCGTGGCGCCCGCGGCCGTGGCGACCGCCGTGGCCGTCTTTACCGCATTACCGGAGGCGGCGGCCCCGCTCACGGACGGCGGGGGTGGCGGAGGCGTCGATGCCGCGGCGGCTGGCACGGGGGTCAGCCAGGAGGGCGCGCCCGCTTCCTCGGGGTTGCCAAGCGTCCCGAGTCCCTCGCGCGTCACCGAAGCCGGTGGTGGCGTGAGCGGCTGAAGCTCCGAGGGATCACGCCGCTGCAGCAGCTTTGGCACAAATTCCAATGGCGTATCCTCGTTCACCCACCAATCGGTGCCGCCGGGCGCGGCCACGGTCAGCGTTGAGTCGCGCATTTCACTTTCCAGAAAGCGGAATGCCTCGATCCGACGCGCGGCGGCGATTTCTTCCCATTCGATCCAGTTCTCGGCGTAGAGCGTGCGCCGTTTTGACCGCTGCCAGGTGTGGAAGCTGGCAAATCCGGTGTCCCACAGCCGGACGAATTCGCGGCTTACCTTCCAACCTGGCTCAAGGGTTAGCCGGGCGCGGCGGACGAAGCTTTGTACGGCCGCGATCGCTTCCTCGATCCGGCTTGCTGTCTCGCAAAGCCCGGTCCGCACGTCGAGCAGCAGCAGGTCGGCGATGTCCTCCGGCTTCGTCGCATAGGTGCCGGGCTGGAATGGCAATGCCACCCGGTTCTGCGCGCAAAGATACGCCAGCAGCGCCGCTCGGCCGCGTATGCGCAGGCCATCATTGATCTGCTTAAGATCACGCAACCGTCGAGGCTCGCCTGTTGCCAGGCAGATCGCGTTCACCAGTTCGGTCAGGTTGGCATTGCCGGTGTCGGTCACGCCGGAGGGCGGCACGGTCGCAGCCGGGTCGGCGGCAACCCAAAGGTCCGGCCGTGCTTGGGTGATCTGGTGTGCATGGAAATGCCGTTGCAGGGCGTCGAGCCAGGCCTGGGCGTGCCAGACGCGCACCAGCCAGCGGTCGTCGGTGAGATCGGCGCTGGAGACCGCGTAGATCGGGCTGTTCTGGTCCTGATAGTAGCGCAATTCCAAAGGTGCCAGCGCCTTTTCGGCGCCGATCAAATCCAGCAGTGACGCGGGGTTGGACGGGTTGTTGGCCATCGCCTCGCGGAACAGCAGCCAGATGTGGCGCTTGCCGTGCCGAGCGGCGGCATTTCGCATCTGGGCGTAGTCGAACAGGCGTTCCCACCAGTCGAACATTGCTTGCGTGCGTTGCAGGGACGGTTCTGAGCGGTTCGGCGCCTGCGTCGTTGGTGGATGGAAGTCGTCGGCGACCGGCAGGAAGTCGAGGTCGAAATTCGCCAGATGGGTGGCGAAGCTGTTTGTTCCGGTACGGTAATAGGCATGCCCGGCGAAACCCGTTGGGTCGGCGAGCATGTATCCGAGCTCGGATTGTCCACCCTCCTGCTCAGCGGAAAGTCCCAACCCGGCGCAGAACAGCACGGCCTTGAAGGCGCGCTGGTAGGTGCGCCGGATGTCGCGCAGCGTGCCGGTGTAGTAGCCTTTCAGGAAGGCCTGAGCCTTGGTGCTGCCGGGAAGGAAACTCACGTCCGTGTCCAGCGTGGCATCCTGCCAATCGCGGTACAGGTGCTTCAGAGGCAGCGTCACTGGCAGGTCGCAACTATCCGGCCCGGCATATTTCAGTTGGAAGCCGGTGCGGTGCGGATGCTGGTGCGCCGTGGTCAGGTCCGGGGCCGGCTGTGCAAAGTCCACGGTGATCCGATAGGCGCCGCGCCGCAGCCTTGGCACGCCGCGGGGTTGGCCGGTTTCACCCGGCCATTGGTGGTTCAGCACCAGGAACGGCTTCGGTCCGCGCTGTAACGTGACCCGCCATTGCGCGGTCTCGGCATGATGGGCGTGCGGCATCTCACCTTCGGGTGCCGGGGCGCCGGCATGGAAGAGGTATTCGCCCTCATGTTCGACCAGCAGCATGCCGGACCAGGACACGCGGAAACCGCCCACGCCACCCAGTCGGCGGCCATCGAGCAGAGAGGCGTAGCCATTCTGCACATTCACCGGCGGACCGGCGAGAAACAGGGCCAGCGGCGGCAGCACGGTCGGCACCGGGCTGTTGGTCTCATCGCGCTGATGGCCAAACGCTTCCAGCGGGCCGCGCACATCGCGCCAGACCAGGTCCCAGGTCGTGCCCTGCACGGGTTCCTTGCTGTCAGTGGACTGCGTTGGGGCGGCCGCGATCTCGTAATCGCCCCGCAGCCCGGTGCCGGTCAGCGCCAGCAGCGCCGCGACCGCGCCGCCCGCCGGCGGCGCCCACATCACCGTTGGGGGCACACCGCTATCGGCCTCCCAGGGTGTACCTGTGTTCTCATCGGCCAGCAGATGGTCCAGCACGAGTGCGGCGACGTCGTACAAATCCTCGTGCTGGCAGTCGGTATGTGCCGCCACCTGGTGCGCCAGGTGCGCGGCGATGCGCTTGCGGCGGGCTACGGCCAAAGCCAGGTGCCAACGGAAATACCACCAGCGCCGGTGTTCATCCGGCTCCTGGATCAGCTCCCGCTCCGCTGCCTGCCAGTCGGGGAACAGGAACGCGAGCTGCCCCAGATCGGCGCGCGGGGCGAAATACAGGTCACTCACCGCCGCCTGTTCGGCCGCGTTCAGTTCCGGCATCCGGCCGAGTTGCGCCGCCAGCGCCTCGTCGCTCAGTGGCAGCTCCACCCAGAGCTGCCCGGCGCTGGTGTCGTAATGCAGCGGACCGGGTGGCGTGTTCCATGGCGCCGTCGAGGACAGTTTCACGCTGTACTGCCGCTGCGTGACCGTTACCGAGAAACCCGCCGCCTCCAGCGCGCAGGGGAACAGGTGCTGGCCGAGGGACAGCAGCAACTGCTGCCCGGGGGGTGGGGCGTAGCCGAAATGCGCGCGTAGTTCCTCGATCACGCGCGGCCAGGTCCAGTGGTGGATCTCCTCCTCGCCGACCTCTACTTCCAACAGGTCGCAACGGAGTGCCCAGAGCGAGTGCCGCTCATCATGTGCCGGCAGATCGAGCGGATAGACCTCCGCCTCGTCGGGGCCGAGGGAGGCGAACCAGCCTTCCGCCTCGTCCGCGGGTTCGGCGTTGAACAGATAGAGCAGCGCACTCGGCTTGACGCCGGAGGCCAGGATTTTTGCCAGCACTTCGGCGAAGCGCAGGGTGCGGGCCGGGTCACTGTTCCAGGTATCGACGGTCCCTGGGTTGAAGCCCGCCAGGCGCGATAGTGCATCCAGCCGTTCGGCCAGCCGCCCTTCGAGCACCGGCTCTGCTCTGCCGAACATCCGACGTGCATACAGTTGTATGCCATCGAGCAACCGAGCGACGGCCCAGTTCCAGCCCTTTGTGCCGGTGCCGACCCATAGCGCGAGTAACTGTGAGCGATCAGCGCCGGTTGCCCCCGGTACCTGGTTCTCGGGGTCCGATAGTGGCAGGCCGAACGCGTCTCGAAGCATCTGGAACGAAGCGAGTTGGCGGATGAACTCCGGGTTCAGGGCACCTCCGTTGAATAGTTTCAGTACGGTGCAGATATCCCACAGCTCCGCGAAACTGTAGCGCGCGCCGCAATGTTCGCAGAGCTTGCGCCAGAGGCGGATGAAGATCGTAACTTCGCTAAGCTGCCGCTCGCTGGCATCACCCTCGGTGATCGGCAGCCGGTAGTCGTTCAGACAGCATGGCTCGCATTTCGGGTAGGGTGACGCTGCTACTTCGCGGTCTTTGGTTGTCGGCGCCAGTACTGCCTCGTACAGTTCGAGGAATTCGCAGTAGGTCAGGCAGGTCTGGTGTAGAAAGTCCGACAGGTCCGACATCCGGGTGGTCGAATTCCCTTGCCGCGCCGTCGTTTGGTCAGTGACCGCGGTGCCTGGCGCAACGGCGTCGTCGACATGTCTGGGCGCGCAAGGCTGTGCCGGTGTGCCCTGGAACAGGGTAGCGTACTCTTCCGGCGTGATTCCCAGATACTCGATCGCCGTCTCGATGCGCACCGGGAAACGCCACAGATGCGACTGAAAGCCGGATGGCGGGTTGATCGGGTCCAGCGGGAACTCGGTGATGCATTTGCGGAAATGCCGCAGAGTCTCGAAGCGCGAGCTGCCCAGCATGCGCAGATAGCTGCGCGAGATATCCAGCGCCTGCGAATACGGCAGGTCACAAGCGGAAAAATCCTTCTTCAGCGTGTCGAAGACGGCGGGTTCCACCGCCTGGTTGGCGGTGCCGGGCACCGCCGGCGTGGAATATTCCGGCATCGCCGCAAAGAGCGCGTCCGGCTCGAAACAGCCCGGTTCGCGCTCGCATTCTTCCTTCTGGCACAGATCGTAGCCAGCCAGTTCCTTGTCCGCGGGTGCGTAAACCGTGCCGGTCGTGTTGGTGGCGGCCGACCCCATGTATTCCAGGCATTCGTTGACGATGTCGATCAGCGGCAGCCGTGTCTCGACATTGGCGCGGCTTGCCAGCAGCGTGCCGATCGGTCCGCGCCGAGCGGCCAGGGCCGCTCCGAGCGTGATGTGGCCGGAGGCTGGTGGCGCGAACGGATGCGCGCAGTTCGATGCCTCCGATAGTTTCAGCAGCTCCTGCAAATACGCGGACGGACCGTCGGGCGCGAGGCAGGGCGGCGGGATGCAATTGGTCAGTTGCCCGTCCGGATTGATCGGCTGGAAGCCCTGGTTGCCGCCGGTGCTCGTTGGCGATGTCGCGGCGGCTATCGCCTCCGCCGCCGGGTACAAGATGGAGGCATAGTCGTAGGCGATCGTGCCTGTCAGTGCCTGCTGGAAGTCGGCCGGGAGCAGCCTGGTGATATCAGCGGCGGTGCGGAACCCGCGCGCGAACAGCGCCTCGGCCACCGAGAATGCCAGGCTGCTGATGGTGCCGCTTGGCGTGCTCGGCAGCGAGTAACCGGACGGCGCGGGCACGACCTTGGCGATTTCGGTCAGCTCGTTGACCGTGGTCAGGGCCTGTTCCAGCCACGTCAGCGCCGCGCCGCCGGAAAACACCAGGGCCGCCCCGCCGTCGATCTGCGCAGCCGTCAGCATGGTGTCGAAGGTCAGGCCCGAACCTACGATTGGATCGTTGGCCGGCAGGGAGAAGGTGGGCGGCGCACCGGGAATCCAGGGCTGCGCCGTGGTCGCGATCGAGGACACCGTGAAGAACTTCTGCACCGCGCGGATGAACGCCCGGATGCGCGCGCTAGTGTAGCCGGCCATCGGCGTGCTGGCCGGCTGGGAGGCCGCCGGCACCACCGGCAGGGTGAAGGGCGGCAACCAAGTCGAATGAGCGGTGAAGAATGTCGTCCACTGCGTGCTCGTCACCGCCTTCAACGCGTGGACGGTCGCGCCGCCGGATGGCCAGTTGAACGTAGCGGTCGCCGCCAGGATCTGGTCCGCCAGCGGGCCTATCGCAGTGATCGCGTAGCCCTGCGTCACCGCATATAGGTCGAGCGCCACGTACCCCGCCGGATTGGCCGCCGCGAGGCTCTGCCAGATCGTAAAATCCTTCTGCTCGTAAGTCGGCGGCGGGTTCGGGGGTGGGCCTGAACCGTTCGGATCGGTGGCGTCGCGCCAGGCGTTCACCAGCGCCACCAGCGCCGCTTCCGGCGTGCCCACGGCGGCCGACGGGTCCAATGTGACGGCGGGGCTGCCGGACGCGGCGGAAACGCCAAGCGCGACGAGCCGGCGGGCGGCCTGGAAAGAGGTGATGGATGTGCTGGCCAGCGCCGGATCGGTGAAGGCTTCGCTGTCTTCGATGACATAGGCATCCTCGGCGGCGGCGAATTCCTGTAGCAGCCGATCGATGGCATCGCCGGTCGCCATCTGGTAGCGTTGGATCGCCGTCGTGCTTTTGTCCATCTTGGCGCCCAGCGCATAGAAGAACGCGGCCGGCACGCCGAAACTGACAGCGTTGGCGCCAGTTCCACCGACGCCTTGCAACAGGACCTCGCTTTCGACAGCACTGGCGAAGGGCTGCGACGCATCGACCGGAAATTCCAGCAGCGCGGCTGTCGCATTGATGCTGGTCAGCTCGCAGTAGACCGCGGCCGAAACAGCGGCGACGAATTTCGCCAGCCGTTCGGCCGTGGCATTGCGGGTGGAGTAGAAACTGTTGAGCGTGCCTTCGAATTTCTGTCGGTCCTGCTCCAGGACCGGTTGGTTGCTGCCTTGCGTGCTGCTGTTCCCGGGGTTGGGCGGGTTGGTGTAGAGCGATTCCAGCGGGTCCGGCGGGATCGGCAGCGAATTCTGGTAGCTCCAGACGATGTCGTAAGCGACGCGGGTGCAATATTCGGTGGAGGCGCCCAGGGCGGCGACCAGCGCCGCGCCCGGGGTGAAGGTGATGGCCTCGCCGTTGGTGACACCGGTGCTCAGCACGTTCTTGTCCAGCGTCACGTTCGGGCTGGTGACGCTGGTCACCATGCTGCCCTGCGCGATGTTGGTGCCACTGACGAACATGCCGGGGACGATCCCCGTGGTTGTCGCGAAGCTCAGCGTGGAGCCACTGGCGGTCGCCGCGTTGGTGTGCTGCGTCACCGGCGCTACCTGGGTTACCGGCGTCAGATCACTGATTGGATCGAACGACAACGCCGCCTCGACCGCTTGGTACAGCGCGTCGAACGGCGGCGGCGTGCCGTCGTTGGGGATGTCGAGCGCGATCGGTTCGGTGCCGGGCACCGGCGGTAAGACGAGGTAAAAGCTGGTCTCGTTGTCCGGGATCAACTGGTAGATGCCGGGGTCCGGTAGCTGGCTGGACTGCGCTAGCACATTGTAGAATGTCGTATTGATCGGAATCTTTCCGCTCGGACGGACCGCGGTCACCGTGAGGTTGAGATAGTCCGGCGCTGGTGCCGACAGATTGAGCGGGATGACGGCCGTCGCGACGGCCGTAGGGACGATGGCGTAGCTGAGGCCCACGAACCAGGAGATGCTCACCGTTTCCGTCAGGTGCTGCACGACTCCGGAACTGAGCGGGAAAGTGAAGGTCACGCTCTGACCCCCGGGTAGCGCCGCCACCAGCGCCTGGCTGAGCGTCACGGTCGTGTTGGTGACGGCGGTGACGGTGGTGCCCGGGTTGATAGTGCCGGATATTGGGTTCACCGTCATGCCAAAGGCGATGCCGGCGGTGGAACTGAAGGTCAGTTGATCCGATCCGGCGGTGCTGCCGGTCGGCGTCAGTGTGAGCGAGGCGAACGGCGCGTTCAGCGTGAAGGTGATCTGCGTGCCAACCGGCGGCGAAACCGTCCCGCCCGCCGACAGGGTTATGCTGGTCGGCGTCACCTCCGCCACCGTTGCGTTGGCAACGATATCCGTGCCGGAGACCAGCATGCCGACCGTGACGCCGGTGGTGCTGGCGAACGGCAGCACGATAAACGGATTGGTTGGGCTGGCCGGTTGGCTGTTGCCGGTTTGCGCCAGGGCTGTGGTCGGCAGCGCGAACGTTCCGGCATTCGGGCTGGGATTGGTCGCGTTGTCGGTGAAGGCGTTGCCGATGAACGACACCACGGTGCCGGGCGGCACATAGTTGCCGAGCGTGTTGTTGAGTGTGGCCGTCGTCGCGGTGACCGCAACGACCTGATAGTTGCCGGAAGGATCGATCGTCGGACCACTGCTGCTGGTTCCGTCGGTCGTGAACACGTAGGAGCCGACAGACAAGCCCGCGGTGGAACTGAAATTCAGTACGGTGCCGTAATCCGTGCCATTATAGGGCGTTCCCTGTGTGGTCACCGACGAACCAGAGGCAAAGAACGGCTCGCTGGAACCGCTGTAGCCGAGTGGCCACTGGAAGAAGGAGAGTGGTGACGAGTAGACGATGTCGCTGAGCGGCAGGCCGGAATAGGCGTCGAACACCTGAAGCCGCAGGCCATCAAGATAGGTCGTGAAGGTCGCGCCGTCGATCGGATCTTTCGGGATCAGGCGGACGACGAGATAGAGTTGGCTGGCCATGTCAGCGTCCTTCTCTTTACGTAACTATTCTTTTCCTGTTGCAGTCGCGGGTTTCGCAACCGGTGCCGTAAGCACCGGCAAGACGATCGCGGCAATCTGCACAGCGGGTACGAAGACGGGTGGTGCTTTACGGTCTGCCCCCGGCAGCAGCCGGTGAATCAACTGGTCAGAACTCAGCCACAACCCATCTTCCTCGATCGATTGCAGTGTGTACGCCCGGCATTTTCCATCCTCGAACAATGCCGGAATCGAGACGAAAATGGAACGGTTCAGATATTGCCTCAGTTTTGGGGGCATCGATGCCTCCTTCTTGTCAATGTGCGGTCGGTGTGTTGCTTATCACGATGCGTTGCCAAGCCATCATTGCCCTGGCCCGTTGCGGATGCACCAGGCACTGCTGAAGCACCAGTTCAGGACCGTAGGTCTGTTGGAGTCCGAGAAGAAGTCGGCGCCATTGCTCCTGGCATCCTGGGGATTCCATCCATAGTAACGCCCAAAACCTCTTTCCCGTCTCAGGAAGCGGTCGTCAACAGGCCCGAATTCGCCTTCGGGCGTTCCGTGGGTTCCGGTCCACCAAATACCACGGGTATCAGGAGTGACAGTCCTTCCTTGGCTATTGAAGATGTTCGCTATCACCTGCATATCGGCACGGAGGGGGTTTTGACCAGCGGGAGCAACTGTATCGTAGGTAACGACGTTGCCATTGAAGCGAATCACCCTGGTGGTGGATGCGCCCTCTGGACCGACAATCCAGACGCGTTGTCCTCCCAGCCGTTCTGCATTCAATACAGCCATCGACTCGGGGTTCTGAAGCACATCGTCTTCCACGGGCGGTGGCGCCGGGGGCGCCTTGAAGGTGACCGCCTCCTCGTCGATCGGCTGTGGGCCTGGCATGCCAAATCCCGAGGCTGCGAGATTCGTCGCCGCATTGCTGGCACCGATCAGCCCTATCCCCCATCTGTAGCTATGCAACTGCTCGGCGAGGACTTCTGGCGGAGCCATGCGATCGCACTCTGCGCACGTTTCCGCGCTCAGCCACTGGTGCGCCTCTTTTTCCTCCTGCGTATTCCAATGAAACGTGCTGTCCCACCAACTGCGATTCCTCTCTTCCTCGAAGATAGCCTGGTATCGTGCAACCCTTTCCCGGTACGCGGTGATGCGGGGATCTTCAGGAGGAGGCGTCGGCTCCTCTTGATGGGAACTTACGTCGTCGGGATTGGGGGGTGGTTCCGCCTCCGATACAGGAGGACCATAGCGCTCGCTTTCGGGAAGGCTCTGCTGGAGTGCTTCCTCCCGGGGTGTCGGTTCGGTCGGATCCAGGCAGGAGGAATTTGTCGGGTCACACTGCGTGCCGCTGCCATCGCTGTACCTGATCGGGTTCCCGCGGGTAAAAGCGAAGAGATTGGGACCATCCACGAAACCAGCGGGGTCGCAGCTTGTCCATCGTCCAAGCCACGGCGCGTAATAACGGACGCCGTGATAATTGAAACCATTCTCCTCATCGCGCTCCTTGCCCGTATAGCGATAGCGCTTGAGGCTGACTTCGGCGCAGTCGCCGGCCTGGAAGGTTGAATTACCATATGGGCTGTACTCTTCGTACGTCAGCAGCCCGCCGGTGTCGTCCAGTTCCAGGCTGGTGGAACCGGTGCCGTTGGCAAACTGGTAGCGTGATGCGGGCGCCACGAGTAGCGACGGCCTGCCGTCTTCCGCCGTTCGCGTCTCGATCAGTGCGATACGCTGCCTGTCGTCCATGACGTGCAGCGTCTCGCGCTGCTGCTCGACGCGCCCCGCGCGATAGGCGCGGAAAATCTCAAAACCACCGATGTAGTAGCGTTCGCGCATCCGGCCGCCATCGTGGCGCAGCGTGATCTTTCGCGCGCGCTGCCCGCTCGCGTCATAGACATAATAGGTCGCTTCCAGTGTGCCGTGATTTACGACCTGCCGTTGCGTCTCGTGCAACCGGTCGAGGAAATCCCACGCCATGCGTGGCAAGTGCGGCATCTGCGTCATGTTGCCATGCGCGTCGTGACGATACCGCTCGGTCAGCGTCAACGGGCCGTCCTGCACCCAGGTGTGGCTCAGCCGGTTATTGTTGACGCAGGGGTCTAGCAGGCTTGGGGAGTCATAAGCATAATTCCGTTCGAAATTACCATCTTGTGCCTTGTGGCGTAGCCGTGTCGGGTTGCCGACCGGGTCGTATTCGTAAAGCTCTGTGTAGCCGCGAAGCGCTTGCAGGTCGTGCGGTTGCGCCGCACCGACGAACGGGAAGTCCCGATAATCGCCGCCCGCCGGCGCGAAGGAGAAACTGGATTGCGCCGCGTGTTCACGTCCGGTTGCTGCCAGCAGACGGTAGAGCGGATCGTAGGTATAGTCCGATATTGGATCGACGCGGTGGTTGCCGTGGAACACTGTGTCCAAAGCCGCATCCTCGATACGCGTGATGTTGCCGACGGGGTCGTAGACGTAGTGCAGGTTCTGCACGGTCCCCGCGTCCTTGAAGATTGCCGCGGCGTGGCTATCGCCGGTGCGCGTGGTGTGCAGCCGTTGTAGCCGGAACGTTGTCCGTTCGTATTCATATGCCGTTACCACCCCGTTGCCGTAGCGGATCACCTGGCGCCGGCTTTTGGCGTCGTAGTTGATGTGGCGCACGAACGGGGACCACACCTGACGCCCTTGCTCCCGAGCGCCGCGGATATTGACGTCGACCGCCTCCAACTGGCTGGCATCGTTGAAGCGCGGGCGGTATACGCTGCCGTCCGGCGCGGTGACGGCAATCGCGCGATTCAGTGCGTCGTATGCCTTCGCGGTTTCGAAAATTTCAAATTCCAGCGGAACCTCGCAGGCCCAGTCAGGTGCTTCACGGAACGCGGCGGCAAATCGCCGCGCCCCGGTCAGCGCGTTGCCCTTGAAGTCGTAATGTTCCGTGCTCGCCGTGCCGGCGCTATCGAACTGCCGGTACGGCTTGGTCCGCAGATTGCGCGCGCGACGCTCCGCCTCGCTGAGGCCCGTCTCGGCGCTGTCGCCATAGATCGCACGGAGGAACAGGCATTCTGCCGCAAAGTATTGTTCGCCGGCCGTGCCGCCACGCACGAAGCTCCTCGCTGGTCGGTGCAATTCGTCGTATTCCACGCGAAAGGCGTAGCCGCGGCTGTTCCAGGTGCGCAGCGTTTGGCCAGTGGCGTCGTTCAGCACCCAACGTTCGCCGGCCTCCATGCTGTGCTGTCGTAGTTGCGTGCCCAGCATGTCGTAATCGTATCGCACGACGGTGCGGCCGAGTGCATCGATCGCCGCGAGCGATTTGCCTTTGATGTCGAGCACCGTGCGGGTTGCGTAAAGCCGCGGGTCGCCGGCTTCATCTCGGCCGTTGTCGGCAATGCTCAGGAACGTCCGGCCCAGCGAGTCGAGATGAGCGGTGGTGGGGGTATCGGCATGCCGGGCGGTCTTCTCGGCCGCCTGCCGCTCATGCGGTCCGCGTCCGCCGTCGATGCGCTCCTGATACCAGGTTGGCAGATAGTCCGTTTCCGGTAGCAGTCTTATGTAGCCGCCCACATCCGGATCGGATTGCGGTTCGGCCAACACAGTGTCGTTGCTGTCGTAAGTGATCTGCCGCCACGCATCGAACACGACTTTTTCGAACGTGTGGTTGGGATGCAGCGTGGCGATGACACGCTCGATCGGGTCGTAGAACAGCAGGTCGCTGACGCCCCAGCGTTCGATGCCGAACTGGGGCGTTGGGCTGAAGAACGGCTCATACCGCCGCACCGGTTTGCCCTTGTTGTTATAGATTGCGGCACCTGATCCGACCCAGCGAGGCGCCACCCAGGGCGAGCCCTCGTCATTGAGATCGAGCGGTCCCGGTTCCGCTTGGGCCTTTGTTTGCGCAAGCCGCCCGAAACCGTCGGAAAAGGCGAATTTCAACTGCACGCGCGTCTGTTCGCCTTGTGCCAGTGCACTGACATGCGTCTCCCGCGCGATCGTGGCGGTGCAGACCGGGACGTTGTCGAAATTGTAGATGATGCGCGTCGTCGCGGTGCCCAGATGGGCGATGGCGGCCGTGGCCGGATCGTTGGTATCGAAATAGGTCGCAACCGCCTCGCGGGGTAGATCGACAACGAAGTCGTCGAAGGAGTCGCCTTCCTCCGGTCCCTCCGGCTTGCCCATCAGCGCGGTGCCGGCCAGGAGTCCCAAAGCGTCGAACCGAGCCTCGGCGCGGTTGCCGTTGGGGTCGGTCACGCGACGGGCCTGCATCACGCGGTAGTCCAGAACGACATGCGCCTCGTTGCCAGCGGCATCGCGTGTGAATGCTGGCATCAGGCGGTGCTCATCATAGCCGACGATGGTGCTGTGACCGAACGGGTCGCGATAGCGCCGCGCAAGAAAGAAGCCGCGCAACGCCACGGCCAACTCTTCCGCGGGCGCTAACGCCGCATCAGCATAGAACACCCGTCCGCTCGGCTGCCAGAACGGTCCGTCCCCATCGACATCGCGATAGGCGGCGTCGGGGCTTGCCAGGATACGCCGCATCTCCGCCGGACCGGCCTTGCCTTCGAACAGTTCCAGCAGGCCCTGGGTCAATGCGTGCCGGTAATTTTCGCCAGGCAGCGCCAGCGCTTCCAATGTGCCCAACGGCAGCAGGCAGGTCAGGTCGTCGGCGCGGTACACTGAACGGTGGTGTTCGATTAGCCGCTTGGTCGCCACGCCGGCCGGCGGTATTGACTCATACTCGATCGGCGCGGCTTCCGCCGCGAGCGTTTCGAGCAATGCAAACGGCAACGGTTCGCCGCCGCACAGTGCAGGTGCCGTTAACTGGTAGGTGCGAGCCTCGGCCGTGGACGGCGTGCGGTAGGCATCCAGCACCCACACCGCGTTGGTGAACGCCGCCTCGGTCATCGTGGCGAGCGTGACGGCCTGTTCGTCGTATTCCGGTGAGCGGCGCTGGTAACCAATCGAAACCGATTGCAGCACATTGCCGTAGTCGTCGACCTTGAGTGTCAGGGCGTGGCTGATGCGCGGATCCGCCGCATCCCGTTCGTAGTTCAGCGTCACCGCCTCGCGCGCATGGGTGAAGAACACTGCGTAGCGATTGCCGGCCTTCGGCTGCAGCGGAACGATGGTGAAATTGTTCTCGGCCGCGGTGTAGGGTGTCCCCGCCAAATCCGAACCGTCCAGCGCGTAGACTTCCTGCCGTAGCATCGAGCCCTTCAGCGCCCGGCAGGCCTCGCGTGCCTCAAACGGGGTTAGTCCGCGCGGCAGGATGGTGTCGTCGAGCCTGACCGGCGTGTCCGGCGAGGCAAAATATTCGTGCTCCAGATGGCGAGATATGCGTCCGCCGGCGAGGTAGACGCCGGTGTGGAACCAGGTCTTCGTCAGCACCGGCGGTACGTTGCTTTCCTCACTCCAATTCTCGGCTTGGCCCTGCCTCGCGTTCTGAAACGTGGCGAAATCCTCGGTGTCCAGTTGGTCGGCGCGGCCGAAGCCTCGGAACTCACGCTCCAGCCCGTCGTAGAAACCGTGGTGATAGGTGTAGCGCGTGGCGATGCGGTTGCGGCTGACCGTGTCGTGGACTTCGACACGCCGCACCACGTGCACGGGGAACGGCAGCCGGGTCACCCAGGGCGTGCCGGCCAGTTTGTCGGCCAGGTAGAACTCGGTGGACGACGCGTAGTCGATCCGCGTCTCCGACCCCATGTTGTTGTCGACCCGCGCGAGCAGATGCGGCTTGCGGCCACACATCAGGTCGATATAGCGCAACTGCCGGCCGGCCTCGCCCGGCAGCGGAGAAGACCATATCAGGCAGGCGGTGCCGCGCCCCAGCAGATCGGCCACATCGACGGAGGCGACGCTATCGATCGCCGGGCACTCCGGCACGCGGCGCGGGGTGCTGAGCGCGTTGCCGCTGAGGTTGAGATAGATCGTCGCGCCGTCGCGGCCAAGATAGAGAATATCCGTGGTGCCGGAGCCGTCAGTGTCCGCGAGGCGGACGCGGCGCTGGTCGAACAGGCCCGGCTCGTCGAAGCGCGGCGCACCGTCCATCACCACCTTGGCGGCGAACCGTCCGTAGCCTCGGTTCGGCCAGTAGCAGACCTCCCCGTTGCGGATGCGCACGACGTCGGACAGCCCGTCCCCAGTCATGTCCGCGAGATAGATCGTCTGCTCCGGATCGGCGAAAATGGCGCGCGGCCCGGTTCTTTCTTCTTCCAGGGGGATTTTCACCCGTACCCCTGGCCCGAACCCGTCCTGCAGCAGCGAAGCGTGCCAAGTGAACGCGTCGTCCCCGGTGATCAGCACGTCGGCGATGCCGTCGCCGGTCAGATCGACGAAGCGGAGGTTGGCGTCGTTCCAATCCAGCGCCGGATATTCTCGGAATGCTCGGAATCCCGCCCAGCCCGCGTCCAGCGTTCGGCTGTAGAAGCCGGGGGAACCGGGGGTGAAATCGACCAGATCCAAGTTGCCATCACCGGCGACATCCATCAGGTGGTGCAGTCGGCTTTCCTGCGACGCCGCTGCCGGTTGCGCTCGCACTGTCTCGATCGTGCCGAAACGTCCCTCGCCGAGGTTGTGCTTGTAGAGCCACGCCCCGCCTTGCGTTGCGAGGATGCCGGCGATGCCCTCGCCGTCCAGGTCGAGCCAGCGATAGGCGTCGCCGTCGACGCCGCCCGGCAGGTTCGCGAGGCTGTGCGGATCAATATCCACCGTCGCGAACCGCTCGGTTCCAGGGCGCTCCAGTGGGCTGCGCGTGTAGCTGAGCTGAAGCGGTGGCATCATCCGGGTCAGGTAGCGCCCGTCGGGCTGCCTTGTGTGTCCGGCCTGGACGACACTTTCGAGGAAGGAGCCAAACCCTTCCTGCCGATAGTCGAACGAGGTCGATTTCACCAGCACGTCGTTGGCGCTCAGTTCCGCGGGAAAATGGTGGAACATGAGGGCGCGGCGGCATAGCCGGTAGGTTCGCACCTCGAAGCCAGAGCGGAACGACGAGAATGGATCGGCTCGCGTCGCCCATGCGTGGCGAGGCGCATAGGAAGCGGTGACGAAAGTCTCTCCGGCGGACAGCGATTCCTCGTAATGTCCCTCGCCATAGTCGAACACGACGCTGAACATCCAGTCCGCGTCCGCGAGATTGGCGGATAGATGCGGCGCTCGGAAACCCGGCTGCGTCGGATCAAGCAGAATGGGACGGCGGTTGCCGTAACGGATGCGCTTCAGGTAGCGGTTGGCGGTGCGGGAACGGCTTTGCTCCGAAGCGAGAGCGAGATCGACATTGTCATCATTTTCCGCGACGTAATCGTAAACGTTTGCATTGCCCTTGTCGTCGTAGCTGGCGGAGATCAGCCAACTGAAGATACGCAGTGGATTGTCCGGGTCGGCGATGCGGGAATTTGGATCAAGACCATAGACGGTCAGAACATTGTCCCGCGAGATCGAGCGCCAATGGATCATGCCGTTGGCGAGGTTGGTCCAGCGCTCGATGCGGGCGAACAGTCCCTCGGTCCGCGGGCGATATAAGACGACGCGGTGACCCTCGCGGTCCGGCTGCTCCTCCGGCACCCAGGCGCCGTCGTCCTTTTGCCGCAGCGCCGGCACCAGATCCTCGGCGCCCGAAAGGATAAAGATGTCAGTCCATTCGCCGGTTTGGAAATCGTCGTATCGTGGCAGGCCTTTATCGGTCCGCCGGGTGATGCAGGGCAAATCGAGGCTCCAGCCCATCCCAAACGGTCCAGTGCCGCCGGCGGAACCATATTGCACCGATAATTGTGGTCCGAAGCCGGATCGGCCGGGGCTGACAGCGATGGGCACAGTCAGCGAACCGGTTCCCGTCAACAAGTTCGCTGCGAATTTTTCGCCAATTCCGCGCAGCGCACCGCCACCTTTCGGCAATGCCAGTTGCGGCGCCGTGAACGCTGTCGATGCGGCGGGCGAGCTGCTGTTCGTTTCGGACTTTGATATTTGATCAGACATTCTGATCTCGCGATATTAGCCGGGTTATACAGTTTGACCCGCTTTCGATCCGAGCGTATCGGGAATCGAAGGGTTCGATCAAGTTTCATACTTCTGCCGTTTATTTCGGCAGGAAATCGACGGGCGATTCGCAATCGAAAAATGTCCACTTCCCGCCAAGTCTCGATCAGCACCGCCACTTTCTTACAGCTCTCAGTCCGTTTCTGTACAGAAATATGTCGAGTTCGGGTTCAGCAGCCGGTAAAATGATTAGGGCGTGTCGTCAAATGGTGCGACGGGATCAGCTCGGTTCGGGACATTGCCTCACCAGAACCGCCTGGCTGTGTTCAGGCTACGCCTGGTTCGCGCGGAGGCGGCCGCTGCGCGAACGATGCAGACCTCGAAGCCGCCAGAACGCATCCATGACCCCCTCCAGCTTGATCGGGCCCAATTGACGACAGGCTCTAGCCCGAGGATTGCCGTAGTTTGGAATGTGATTCGGCACGTCGCCGGGACCCCGATCGGCTTCGAAAAGTGACCCCACCAACGAGGCCGTTTCGTCAGGCTTTTCAGGGTGATATGCCCCGCAGGAGGGGGTCATTATTGAAAACCGATAAGACTCCGGAACAAGAGCGGGAAATGTCAGTTTTTTCAATTAGATATGCTCTGATTTGGCGAGGTCCCATTTGGGCGCCGATTCACAAACGTGCCCTCCTCGCAAGTTCAGTCGGGGTGAGCCGGCATAGTTCCAGCAGTGTCTTCAGAGCCTCGCGCCGGCGTTCCGTATTGGCACGCGATGTCGAGACCACGCGCATGGTGAAGGGCGCAGGCGCGCCAATCGTCTTGTGGTTCATGGGAGTTACCTATCAAGCCTGCTTCTCTACCGGCGCCGGTGTGGCGGTGCGCGGACAGGAAGGCACGTCATCGGCCGTTCTTCACGAACGACGATGGCCGGCATGATGCGGGAGAGGGAGGCAGGACAACCGTCTGCACGTGATATATGGTGAATTATTTATATATTTCGATATATTAACCAATATAGCAACAAAATGCGGGCTCTGGCGGTCGGTGGAAACCGCCTCCCAGCAGTCACAAGATGTCCGGTTAAACCAAGCTGAAGGATGGTCATCGTGGCAAACTCGGGATGGCGACTTTCCAAAAACCACTCGATCGCCGGTTTCGACAGCAGCCGCTCCAGATAACCCGAGGCGAAAACAAGCGCGAGCACGTCGTCGCCATACGAGGCTTCAAGCTTCTTGTAGTCGACGTTGACCGCGGCCATCTCGCGTTCCAGCCGTGTCACCTGTTGTTGATCTGGTTTATGCAGATCCCGCGGATGAGAGGTCACGAGTCATTCAGAAGTGCCTTTCAAAAACATCGACGACATCTCCTGGCGCCACAAGCGATTCACGAACAATCTTGCCACGCTCCACCGATCCGTGGGTCGTGCGGACATCGGATGCGTAGTCCGTAACAGCGCGGTAGGTAAAACCTCCGGCGACAGCCACGGCGGTCAGCATGGTCATGCCAGGCTGATAGGGATATTGACCTGGCTTGTTGACCTCTCCAAGGACGAATATCGGCCGATAAGCCAATATCTGCACAGCCACGCTGGCATCATGCAGGATGTTTCGGTCACGAAAGCCCTTTGCGATCTTTTGACTTAGTTGTTCGGGCGTTATCTGGCCGGCCTGTACAGTTCCCAGTAGAGGTACGGCTATCTCGCCCTGATCGCTCACGGTGAACTCACCGGACAACTGCTCTTGCCCGAAAGTGACAATCCGGACCCTGTCACCGCCGCCAAGACGATACGCGCTCGCATCGTAAGGCGACATTGCCGGTAGGTCTCCCCCGGGTGAACAAGCGCACAAAGCTCCAAGTAACGCCACTGTCAATCCGCGCCATATGCATGACGGCCAAAACTTAGGCATGCTCATTGTGAATTTCCTACTTGCCATATCGTTATAGCCTGACCCGAAGCTGTAAGAGAAAGGCGTTTTCCGTATAAGAGTTGCCAAATGCCCCTTCCGACATTGGCGAGGAGGCAAAGCCAACGGACGATCCGTTGTTCTGACGATTTGAATATTGGTAGCTCGCGACCAGTTGCAGGTTACGGTTTATCAGCCAGGTTACGCCGCCGCCAAGTTGGTAATACGACTGGCTGCCGGAGCCGCTTCCTGGATAGGTGTCCGTAAGATACGTGACATTCGCGTTCAGCAGCACATTGCGGTAAAGCTCATGGTCGACCGACAATTTAAGCGCTGTCTCGGTGTAGCCGACCGTGGCCTCGGATGTGCTGTCTTGAATGTAGCGGGCCGCGGTGGCCGTGACAGTTGTCAGTCCGGTCGGGGTCCAAGTCATCGAACCCTCGAGAATCGGTGCAGAGATTGTCGCATATTGCTGGCTGATGAAACGCCTGGTTTCGTAGCCGGCAAGAAAACGAAATTTCACAAGGCCGGTATCGTAACTGATTCCGCCAAGGGCTGAGAGGTCATTAAAGCCCAGTGTCGGAATCCCGGCAGTCTGGTTGACGTAGTGCGCATCGGCATCTTTCATCACAAACACGATGTCGCTGCCGGGAAACAGCTCGTAGGAAACAACCACGTTGGGGACAAACATGACCCGGTTACGGAAGTCCTGATTAAACCGGCTGCCGCCAACTGTACCGTTGTCATAACGATAACTGGTTATCTCTATCCCTGGCTGCACTGAAAGCCGGTTAAACCTTTTATCGTAGCTCAGATGAACGTCGTCAACTCGATAAGCGATGGGCTGATCCAGTTGGGGCACGTCGAGGTCGCGCGGAGTCTGAATAAGATTGAGGTGTATATACCCGACTGACAATGTGTCGTGTCCGGCGTCGTAGGTTCCACCGACCGACGCAGACCAACTGGTGAACGACTGGTTGGACTGCTGAAGGAAGTCGCTATTGTGGACTGTCAGCTCTCCACCAAGACTATTGGCACCCCAGTTGGAAAAGGCCCGCAAATCGCCATCTGTATTTACGACGGCGCTGCCATGCGGTTGGTTGGTTCCCGTGACATTGCTATCGTACCCAGTTGTTTCGGATAGTTCCGGCAGAAGCGTAAAGCCTCCTATATGGATGCCGATCGGAGCATAGTCGGGCCGTAAACGTGACGTGACGGTAACACCGGGCTGGTCGCCAAATCCCGGGACGCTGGGATTGAGATATTGGTCAATTTGCTGCGCCTCAACCAAGCTGACCGATCCCATTGTGAACGCCGCGGCATAAGCAACGAGTTCAACAATATATTGGATAAGGCTGGCCGCGGGCCTGCGAGTTTTCAACAATATCGAATCCAAGTGGAACGCGATCCCCGGGATATTGGTTGGTCGATCTTGAAAGCCAGACCGATTTGGCGCCCTAAACTCAATCGCAATATCAGTCCTGGCGGTCCGGTCTGCCGTCGGATACGTGTTTCAACTCTATTACCAAAGATGGAGCCCGCTGAAGTGGTCGGCCATTTGCCGCTTGCTGCGTGGCACCGTTCAACGAATCTTCCCCGGACACGTCCATTGTTGGCAAGTCGCCGGCTACGTCCAGCGGTTCCCGATTGCGGAAAGCCGAAACCGCAAGTTGCGTTCGATTTGCCATTCGTAACTTCCGAAGCAAAGCCTTAACATGGACTTTTACAGTCGCATCAGTAATCGCTAGCTTACGCGCAATCAGCTTGTTGGGGTCACCCTGGGCCAAACATTCAAGGATTTGCCGTTCGCGCGTAGAGAGCTGGACAGGCTGGGGTGTGGCAGTAGACGCGGCCAAAGGTCCAAAATCAGTAGGTTGAGGCTCCTGGTCCGCCTCTGCAAGCGGTCGTGCCGATTGTGAAAACTGATCAACGGGCTGCGCGGGAGAAAAAGGGACGTCAAACTCGCCCAAACCGACCGGAAGCAAGCTCTGTCCAAGTAAGAGGAGCTCAGCGGCATGCTTCAGTACCGATACTGAGATCTCATGCTTCAACAACCCATGAACGCCCGCGGCCATCGCCTGACGAAAGCGGCTTGGCGAAGTCGAGTCTGTCAGTATAAGCCACCGAACACTTGGAAAATGTTGCCGGGTCTGATGAATAGTATTTAAGACTTCGGTCGCATTCTCGTCGATTAGAACAACGATAGCCAATGCCGGAACCACGCCATTTTGCATATATTCAACGGCCTCATCAATCGTTTTCATTCCGTCAGTGAAATCAATACCCGGCTTATCCAGTAAGTTGACAATAGCTTCTCTGAACAACTGACTGCACACAATCAATACTAGTCGCGAGCCGGAACTCGTATCACATGCGTCCATCATGAAGGCTTTTCCTCGCACACGTGTTCAAAAACTGTGCTCTACCTAGCAATTTATGTTGCCATGCATTATTATGTCAAACCGGTTTTGGAAATTACGTAGGACTTTGCGCTGAGGAACATGACGATTTGTTGCCATGATTTATATTGAAATCATAAATGCCAAGATATTCTCTCGTAAGTAGTGTTATCTACCGCCTGATTTCGGCCAGACATCCTGATATTAGGCGTATATACATCCTAATGGGTTGGGTTGGCGTCAAGAAACAACCGTGAGTTTAATCGAAAAAGTGATTTACCAGGGCGTACGTTTGACAACGTGCGTACTAATTTTGTTACCGCCAAAGGCCACGAAAAATTCGTTAAGCAAACCCAATTTTTATAATTAGCTGATGGCAATGAGGACAGTGATGCGTTCGTAGAGCCTGCTTAGCGGGTGAAACAGTAGGACGCCGCCCGAAGTACTGCGGGGCAGGTAGCCAAGCTCGTCCAGGATGACGAGGGCGGCATGGACCCGGCGGCTGGCGATCTGGCCGCTTCGCCCCTGATTCTTCTCTTGCTTCAGGGGATTGACCAAGTCGACCGTAGGACGCGCTTCTTGTGATGTTCAATGGCTGGCACGCCGAGCGTGGTGGCCAGATGGGCCGCATGGGTTCGCCGGGTAAACCAACCTCTCGCAATGCTTCACCATCATCGTTGCGGCCTCCTCGTCGACCGTCACCGGCACAGTCCGCATGCTGGGACGGGATGCAGCCTCGTTGATGGCATCCGCATCATAGCGGTCATTCTCGATGCGTTTGACGAACGGCTTCACGCATTGCCGCGGCATCAGATTGACCCGCTGGCCCGCGGAAGCAAGCCAGCGGCCCCAGAGATGGCTTTCCGAGCATTACTCGAGGGCGATCCCCGTTGGCGCCATTGGGGGCAGAACTCCCCGAACTATCCGCGTCGCAACTCGCGCCGGAGGACGGCTTGATTCTGGTGAACGACGCCGAACACCGTGTAAACGTGCTTCGACGCGTCGATCAATATTGGCTTGCAGCCCCAGGTGGTCAAAACGACCGCTTGATTCCGTCTACCCGCGGGGGCGCACTCCATCGACGGGTCAATTTTGAGTGGAAATAAACACTTCCAACATTTTTGAGGCCGGATCCAGCAGCCTTACTGACATCAAATCTTCCGCCCTCGAGGCCCATCGTCCCTGTATTGGACCAGGTCTGCCACGATTGGCACGATAATATATCCGGCGAACCCAAATAGCCGACCTAGTATGCCTGCCGCTGAAACGGAGCCTTAAACACTGTTGCGACCATTATGCGAATGTCAAATAACATCGACCACTGATCTATGTAGGCGAGATCGTAAATCACACGCCGCTGCATCTTGTCGAGCGTATCGGTCTCACCGCGTAGACCGTTGACTTGCGCCCAGCCCGTAATGCCTGGCTGAACGCGGTGCCTGCCAATATAATTATCGATAAGCGCGCTATACATATCGTTGTGCGCCACTGCATGCGGCCGTGGCCCTACGAGGGACATCTCGCCACGCAAAACATTCAGCAATTGCGGTAATTCATCTAGGCTGGTGCGCCGGAGAATTCGGCCGAACCTGGTTATGCGATAATCGCCACGCTTGGCCTGGGGAACGTCTGTCTCCGACTGTTCACTGTGGGTCATTGTCCTGAACTTGTACACGATGAAGACGTTGTTATTAAAGCCCTGCCGACGCTGACGGAAGAGCGCGGGGCCGGGCGATTCAAGCTTAACGCAAACGGCAACGAGAAGCATAAGAGGTAGCAGCAGAAATAGGGCGAGGCTGCTTAGAACCAGGTCTTCGGCACGCTTGGCGACGCTATTCCAGCCATTCAGGGGTTTGCGGTAAATCGTCGCGGCTAGCAGCCCGAACATCATGCCACTTCCGATGATCGGTGCAGCCGCGAGTTCTGGGATCGGGGGGCAAAGCCGAATATTCGACGCCATTGAGCTCAATCGCCTCAGGACGGGGGAAATATCCTCGTCAATATCAGAGGGTGTGACAACAAGGACTTCATCGATGCGAAATCGATGGGACAGCGTGATCAGGTCACCGATGCCATCCGCGGCGGTCGGAGGCGGGCACAAGCGGAAAACGCCGGCCAAGTGTACCTCATCAGGGCGCGATCGGCGCAGCTTGCTGGCCAGGGCGTCGCCATATCCGCCCAGGTCGACGATGGCCACCGTCGTCGCAAGCCGCCCACGCGCTCTTGCACGCTTGATCCACAAGGATGCGACACCTCGTGCCCCGATCAACAGAAGCAGCGCACTCACGTACCAGATGACCGCCCATACTCTGGAGAAGTCTGTCGTGGTTTTCGTGAAGTAGGTCACAAGAACCAAGCCAATACAGACACCGGTCCAAACCTTCGCGACTTTGGCGATCTGGTGCGTCCACGGGTCCGTTACATTTTCGGAGTAAGAACGGCTGAAATACAACATGCTCACAGTAGCGATAGCGGCAATTCCAAGCATAGCTTCAGTCTCGGTTGGTATTTTTTCGATACCGTTCCGGATTATGTAAGCAGCGGCACCCGCCAAAACAATCAAAAGAGCCTCGGCGAAGCCGATCAGCCCACCAAGCAAACGATGCGGATCCACGCGATGCCCGAGTGCTCGGGCATCGGATTGTGCTTCATCCCATACCAGCGCCTTTGAGATGGGGCGACGGACCAGTAAAGGTGGAGATGGCGCGGTCGCCAACCGAGGCGTGCTGATCATGATTCGATCCCGAAGCGTTGGTCACCGGCCGCAATCGCTCCCGCGATCCATTGCGGACATTCATCCAATGCGGATGCAAGTGCCGCGGCCATGCTGAGGGGGTCACCATATTTAAACGACCAGCGCGCATGATCGACTAGGGATCGCTGTTCCGTGCCCCGGCCTCCAAAGTATACGATGACTGGCAGTTCCGCCTGGCCTGCCGCATCGGCTAGCCCCACCGGCAGGCGGTTGCCGTCCAGTAAGCAGAGGAGATCGGTTCCGGCAATAAGCTGTGCGATCTCGTCGTCCGGCAGGCGTCCGTAGAAATGCTGCGCGAGTGACGTAGGCAGCGGCTGAGCCTGCAGAACACCACGCAGGTCGCCATCGCCGATCCAGCCAATCCGGATTCGTTGGCAGGGGGCCGCTTCGGCCGCCGACAGCGCGCATTCAAAAATGTCGGCGGCCGCGGTCCTGACCGTCAGATCACCAACGCAGAGCAATGAAACATAGTTTCGTTGCGTGTTATGATCCGGGGGAGGCGGACGGTCTCCGACATCTGTTAACACGGAAGCGTCGAATCCCGAGGAGCTCGAGGACGATTGGCTTTGGTTGAAAAACCCGTCTTTAGCAAAAGAATTCAATGCCGATCCCCGCCAAAAGGGTGAACTAGTTCGTCTAGTTCGTAGATCACTACGTTAAACGGATGACGCCCCTTATTCTAATGAGCGTCAGCGGTAATCCTTAATCGTCAGTCCATGGGCTTGAAGTCAGTCATTCCAGCGCTTTCCAAAGGGACGTCAGTTGAAGATGCTGTTGTTAAGGTTGCCTGTATAGCCTTCGAGAATGACTGTCTCTTTCACGCCGAAAGAGGCCAGTTTGACGATTGTTGATCCTGCACTTTGCATCGTCACCGCGGTCAGGTTGCTGGTGCTGGTCAAGCCGGAAATTTGGTGCCAGTCCAGGAAATCGGCTGACGACGGATTGAAGCCAATGATGCTGACAGTGCCGGCGGTCGATAAGATATCAAACTGATCAGGACCGGCACCCGCCACCAGCGTATCGTTGCCGCCGCCGCCGATCAGGACAGCATAACCGGACCCGGCTGTGATAATATTATTGGCTGAATTGCCAATAAGAAACTGAGGTCCTGCCCCACCGACGATGTTGGCCACCGATGGCGAGACCGTTGTCGCCTGGCCCCCCGGTGTTCCCGCCTGATTGGGTTGCTGCGCGGTGATCGCGTTGTACCAGTTCTGGGCAATCAGACCGTAGCCCGTGGCTGTCGGGTGCGTCCCGTCGGTACCGAGGTCCGATGTCGTTATATTGCTCATACTAACCAGGCTTACCTTTAAGCCGGCTGAATTCTCCTGCGATACCATTGAGGTGATTGCCGCATTGACCGCCGTGACCGAGCCAGCTGTCAGCGGCGTCAAAGTGGCGACATAGATTTGCGCCGCTGGATCCGCGGCAGCGATCATTTTGAGCATGCTGGTCAGATTGGCGATCGTTGTTGCCTGCGGCACGCCTTGCAGCACGTCGTTGGCGCCAGCCATCAGCAGCACCGCCCCCACCGTCCCCTGCGCCAGGATTCCAGGCAACCGCTCAAGAAGCTCGGCTGTGGTGTCGCCGGGATACCCGGCGTTCCCTGTATCTGGCAGGCTCGCGGGTCCTTCCTGATTGGGCCCCACAAGATTGACCAGCATCCCGTTATTGACAAACTCTTGCCAAAGCGGTCCGCGATAACCCGGTTCCAGGGCCAGGTTGCTCTGTGACACCCAATCCTGCTGCGTCCAGCCGAGCGTGATCGAGTCGCCCAAAGGCAAAATCGTCAGCGGTGTTGTCATCTGACCGGTGGCCAGATTAACGACCGCACCTTGCGTCGTGCCTTGAAGAATCAGACCACTGCCGGAATGCCCCGTATCCGAACCGCTGACCGCGACGTCGAGCGTCGCGCCAATCGTGGCGGCGGTCGTGATCGTTTCGGTCGCGGACGCGATACTGCCGCTGGTAGATATATAAACGTCTGCAGAGCTGCCGGCGTTCAGTTCAGCGCCCCAGAACTCGAACGTACCAGAGGTTGACTGCGACGTACTGTGCATCAACGCGAGGTTAGAATTGACCGAACCATCGCCTGTGAATGTCCAGGTGAATTTTTGCCAGGAACTGGTCGCCACCGCGGCTTGCGTATAACTGACATTGGCACTTCCTTCATAATAGTTGAACGAAAAGTTGCCGTTGCCCGATATCAGCCTTACCCAAACGCTGAACGTGTAGACGCCTGGCGCGGTCGTGGCATAGAAGATCCCCGAATTCGCGCTTGATAGCGTAACCTGATCAGCCGTGGCCGCTCCCCCCTGCGGGCCGGGATCCGTGTTCGCAACGACTGCTGGCAGGCCGCTGGAGCCGAATTTGATCCACACGGCGTTGTCGAACGCTTCCGATTGGGCAATCAGGTTTTCGGCGACGCTGATGCTGCTGGAGTCATAGGTAAGTCCGTTTGACAGAACGTAGGAGAACGCGTCGTCCTCTACCTGCCCGCCAACCAGGGTTTGTGTCAGCGGTGAAGCCGGATTGAGCGTATATGTATAGGTACCGTCGGATTGCACCGTCAGGACGCCGTAGAGTCCGGCAATTGTAGTCGTGCCGCTGATACTGATCCCATCAACCGATAGAAGTGACAGTGTCGTGCCGGCAGTCGCCGTGTCATTTGCCAGCATATTGCCTGTGGCAGTCTGTATCCCCTGCACCGCAACCGCGGCTGTATCGGCAACCGCAATGGGCGTCGCGCCCGTGACGTTGACGGAAAGCGTCGTTGTAGGTGCATTCGTTGTGACGGCTGTCGTGGTATTCACGATGCTGCCAGTCGTGGCGACATAGGCACTGGCAGTCGTTCCGGTATTGATCTGAGCACCCCACAGTTGCAGAACGCTCGCACTGGACTGATAAAGCGTGTGCAAGAGGGCAACGAAGGATGCGGCGGCTCCGTCACCATTGAAGGTTAGGGTGAAGCGTTGCCAGGACGAGGTGGCGATAAATGTCTGGATCGTGGGCGTATTCGTGCTGCTGCTCTGGTACTCAAGAGCAACACAGCCCGAACCGCTGACCAGGCGTACCCAAATACTGAATGTGCAGGTGCCCGAGACGTTGGTCGTCGCTGCGATCTGAGCGCCCGGACCCGGCAGGTTGATCTGATCCGCGGTTGCGGCCCCGCCATTCGGACCGGCCGCGATATTGGGTTGAACGACGATGGGGGGAGCGCCGGTCGGATTGAGCACGGTCCAAGCCGTGGAACCAAACGCTTCTGACTGGGCAAGAAAATTCTGCTGGGTGATCGTGCTCGTTTGGGTAAACGGCAAACCGTCGGAGAGCCCATATGTGAAGATGTCAGACACTGTCTGACCATTTGCCAGGGAGCGCACGGTCGGCTGGCTGTCAGCCAGCGTATAAGTATAGGTTCCGCTGGGGGAGATGACCAACGTGCCGTAAGTGCCTGCCACCGTGGCCGCGTTGGTAATAGTACCACCGTTGATGGAAATGACGGATAGCGGGTCACCCGCTGGCCCGGTGTCGTTCGCCAGCACATTGCCGGTCGCGACCAGAGTTCCATCCTCCGAGGTGGTGGCAGTATCCGGCGTCGCCACAGGCACGATGCCGTCCCCCAAGACGCTGATACCCAAGGTCGAGCCGAGGGTGATCGGCGTGGTGACGGTTGCGGTGGTATTGATTGTGCTGCCGGTCGTCGCGACATAGGTTCCGGGCGTGGCACCCGCATTCAGCTGCGCGCCCCAGAATTCCAACGTGCCGGCTGCGGTCTGGCCGGACGTAAGCATCAGCGCGACATTCGAATTGGCGTTGCCGTCACCGGTGAAGGTCAGGCTGACACGCTGCCATGTGCTGGTCGCGACCACGGCCTGCGACATCGAGGCATTCGCGGAGCCGCTGTAGTAATTCAGGCTGAACGTGCCGCTGCCGCTGATCAGCTTGACCCACACGCTGAACGTATACTGGCCGGACACATTGGTGGGCGTATAGACACCCGACCCTGCTGACGACAGGGTGATGTTATCGGCCGTGCTGGCGCCTCCGCTGGGGCCAGGCGCTACATTGGCTGTGATGCTGGGCAGGGTGCCGGTGTTCTTGAATGTGACCCAGGGGGAGGAATTGAATGCCTCCGATTGGCTGATCAGGTTCTGCTGAACCTGCGTCGTCTGGGTCGTGTACGTCTGGCCATCGGACAGCGTATAGACAAAGGCGTCGGTGACGACCTGACCGTTGGCCAGCCCGCGCACATTGCCCTGACTATTGGCGAGCGTGTAGGTGTAATCGCCACTGGGCGCGATCACCAGCGTGCCGTAGGTGCCAACGATTGTCGTTGTGTTGGTAATGGTAACGCCGTTGACCGCCGTGACGGACAGTGGATCACCTGCTGGTCCGGTATCGTTCGCGAGCACGTTACCGGTCGCAACCAAAGTGCCGTCCTCGGTCACCGACGCCGTGTCAGGGGCGGCAATCGGGACAACAGCATTTGCAGTCACATCCACCGCAAGCGTTGCACCGACGGTGATCGGCGTGGTGACGGTCGCCGTGGTATTGATCGTGCTGCCGGTGGTCGCGACATAGGTGCCGGGCGTGGCGCCGGCATTGAGCTGTGCGCCCCAGAATTCCAGCGTGCCGGCTGCGGTCTGGGCAGCAGTCAGCATCAGCGCGACGTTTGAATTGGCGTTGCCGTCGCCGGTGAAAGTCAGGCTGACACGCTGCCAGGTGCCCGTCGCGACAACCGGCAGAGAGCTTGAGGAACCGGCAGAGGCGCTATAGTAATTCAGGCTGAATGACCCGCTGCCGCTGACCAGCTTGACCCACACGCTGAACGTGTACTGGCCAGATACATTCGTGGGCGTATAGACACCCGACCCGGCCGAGCTCAGCGTGATATTGTCGGCTGTACTGGCGCCTCCGGTCGGACCTGCGCCGACATTTGCGCTGATGCTCGGCAAAGTACCGGTGTTCTTGAACGTGACCCAGGGGGAGGTGTTGAAAGCCTCGGACTGGCTGATCAGGTTTTGTTGCACCTGAGTCGTCTGCGTCGTGTAGGTCTGCCCGTCTGATATTGTGAAAGCGAACGCATCGGTCAGGACGTTGTTGCCGGCCAGACCTGCAACATTTGTGGCGGAAGGATTGATCGCGTAGGTGAACGCACCGTTGGGGCTGATAACGAGAGTACCATCGGCGCCGATGATTGTCGTCGTATTGGCAATCGCCACGCCGTTGACCGATGCAACACTTAATGGGAGTCCGGCTGAATCCACGTCCCCGGTCAGGACGTTGCCGCTGTACGTTTGTGGACCAGCGAGTGAGACCGAGATTGTATCTGAATTTGCGATGGGTGGTGCCACTGTCATGACGTCTGTACACGCTTCGGAGTGTCAAACATTTGGCATTCCCTGGGGCGGGGCTGAGAAGCCATTAAACGTGAACGTCGCGGTGCGGGTAGGGTTCTAGAAGTAAGCACCCAGTACAATCAGCAGGCATGCCCCCAGCGTCACCAGGCTGACGCGATCGCGGACCGCAAAAACGATCGGATCTTCCGGAACCCAACGGCGGTGCGCCATCAACAACATTCGGCCAATCCAATACATGATCACAACGCAGAGCAGCCAGAGTACCCGGGGTTCGCGATACAACACGTGGACATCCGGCGAGGATATATACAGTGCAAGCACCGTGACGGCGTTAAAGCCGGCTGCCGCCGCCATCACCGCAACGATCTGCAGGTCGCCGAGCTTATAGTTACGATTTGTCGGGTCGAGCATGCCGAGATCGAGCCGTACCGCGAGCTCAATATACCGTTTGATCAGAGCGAGCGACATGAAGATGAACACGGAAAATCCCAAAAGCCATTCCGATACGGAAACGTCGATCGCTATGGCGCCGGCGATGACTCGGATCGTGTACAGCGACGCAAGCGCCACCACGTCAATCAGCATCTTTCGCTTCAGCACAAACGAATAGGCGGTAGTAAGCGCGTAATATCCGACAAGGATGGCGACAAACCCTGGCGAAATAGACAGGCTGACTCCCAATGACGCCGTCAACAGCAGCGCAACCGCGCCAACCGCCTGGATAATCGGGACCGTGCCGCTAGCGAGCGGTCGCAGATGCTTTGTCGGATGGGCACGGTCCGCGTTGATGTCGATCAGGTCATTCAGCACGTAAACACTCGAAGCACATAAGCAAAATGCGATAATACCCAGTAGGGCGTTGCTTAAGGCGTGCAGATTAAACGCATGGGCTGTCAGCAGCGGGACCAATAATAATCCATTTTTAGCGTATTGATGAATACGCATCAGTTTTAGCCATGCACGCAATCTTGGCGCTGGCGTCTCCAGATGGCGGACATCGGTGTGGCTGCGTTCTAGCGCCGACCGCACACGGGCCGAGGCGCCTATGGTGATGGCGTGTGCCGCGTGCTGCCACACAGCCAGATCCACCCGGTCGTTGCCAACATAGTCAAACCCACCACTGCCGAAACGTTCGACCAGAAGATCAGCTTTGCGATGGCCCGAAAGGTTATTCTCCGTATCGGACCCCATCCAGCCGTCGAATAACCCAAGGTGATCAGCGACGGCTTTCACAAGGCGCCCGTTGCTGGCGGACGCCAGATAGATCGCCTGCCCTGCGTCCCGCGCCTCCTGTATCAACGTCAGAACCGCGTCGTTGAAGGGCAGCCGGGCGGGATCCAGTTCCGCGTTTGCCGCAAGCAATTCTTTCAGCGCCGACTTGCCCCGGGCTAGAGCACCCAGGGCTGGCACAATGATCCCGGGTCGATGCCCGAATGCGGAGAAAAATGTCTCGACCAACAGATCAGAGCGAATGAGCGTTCCGTCCAGGTCGACCACGAGTGGTCTGGTAACCTCTGAAACATGAACGTCGACAACGTCGATTAAAGCAGTCATGGTACTACTTTCGTGAAAACTATGCTCGTTGAAGTACTTTACTTGGGTCGCAAGATGTTGCTATCGACATGTCGGTGGATCACACACGTCCGTCAAAAATGACATTACGCTGTTTGATGTCATCGCAATCTCCATCACGTACACACCATGAGGCTTCATCATGCGAGCAAATACCCTGGGTTTGATTCTGTTGAGCGTCACTCTTTCGGCCCTTGCACAAGTCAGCTTCAAGTACGGCATGTCTGGATCCAACCCATCCCGACACCTGGCGGTGAGCAACTCGCCCGCCATGGCCCTGTTCAATACGTTGACCAGCCCAGGCGTGATGATTGGACTGGCACTTTACGGTTTCGGAACGCTTCTCTGGCTGCAAGTTCTGTCACGTATTGACCTTTCCCAGGCCTATCCATTCGTCGGCATAGGCTTCGTCATCACCGCGCTGCTCGGCACGCTTTTGTTTGGAGAAACCGTCACGATAACCCGAGCGGCGGGAATTCTATTCGTTATGCTAGGCATCTACCTGATCGCGCGCAGTTGATCATAGGGGTTACCCCCTTTGTGTAATTCCTGAGGCGATACGGCCGGTGTAGCTGTCACCAGGAACGTTCCGGGCGCTCAGTAACCCCTTCACCTCGCTCCAGCGCAATCGCCTTGGTCGGAAACATAGCCTTGAGGAGTAGTGAACCTTGTTCGCGCTGTTTCAAACTTTCTGGTTCAAGCCCAGCAACCGCGCGGCGGGATCGTTGATGCGCTGGTGGCTGCCATCCGTCCTCGCCGCCGCCGTGTTTGTATTCGAGTTCCTGGCGAGCGAATCCCGCGGTTCCTTCCTCGATTTCAAAAATGCCTATTATCTGGCAGGGCTTGACGTTCGTGACGGCACTTCCCTCGCGCCGCTGTTGTCGGAAGGCGTGGTCGGTTTCGTCAATCTTCCGATTGTAGCCTATCTCTTCTGGCCGTTCAGCTTTCTGCCATGGAAAGTGGCGGCATCTGGCCCGTTCCTTGTCATCGGGATCGGGGCGACCGGCGCGGCTTATATGCTGCTGGTCCGGCTCCTTGCACTGCCTCGGCCGGCCTCGGTGTGGTTGCTTCTGCTTTTTCTATTCGATGGGCCGCTGATCTACAGCATCAAAATTGCCAACACGAGCCACATGATCCTGCTTGCACTGGTCGGAGCACTTTGGCTGCTCAGAAAGCGGAAATCGGCTCTGGCGGGTGTCTTGCTGGCGTTTGCGGCGCTAATCAAACTGCCACTACTGCTGTTTGGAGGTTTTTTCCTGATCCGCCGCGACTGGTCCGGCGGCATTGCCTTTGCGGCGACCTTGCTGACCGCGGCGGCTTTGTCGTTGCTGGTTTTCGGACCAGAGCTTCATCTGCTGTGGCTGGACTCCGCGATCTTGCAATTTGGTCACAGCACATTGGCAGCCTTCAACGTCCAATCGTTTCCCGCCGCGCTGGCCCGGCTGCGTGAACCGGCGCCGGCACTCTTTGACTGGTCGACACTTGAAATGAGCAGAAGCGAGAAAGTTCTCTCGAAACTATTTCAGGTTGCAGTACTGACTTTCACAATGTGGGGCCTGTTGTTATGCAGGCGCTTTGAGCGAGCAAACATCGCCACAGCGAAGGTTGAAGCGTCTGAATTGCAATTTCTGCTTGTATTGTGCTGCGCACTTGTCATCAGCCCGCTTTCCTGGTCGCACTACTATTGCTGGCTGCTGCTGCCTGCGGCTTATGCGCTTCGAGGCCAGGCACCGCGCGGCACCCCTGCGATAATCCGTTGGATGAGTGTCGCGGCCGTCATGTTGGTGACGCCATTGGTCATTTTCCCTGATCACCTGCCATCCGAGCTAGACACGATCTACACCCGGCTGGTGGTCTCCAACTATCTGATCGGTGGTGTCTTATGGCTCGGGGTGTTGGTGATGACCGCCTGGGCAGTTGCAGGATCCGGACGGCCTTCATCCAACCGGCTTTGATTTTGTGGGCCGCTTCACCTAACGCCAGGGACCAAGCGCTAGGTTCGGACCATTGGCACGGGCGGATGGGTGTACTCTGCCTTAAGCCCTCCCTCAAACCAGCATGCGTTCCCAGCTTCTAACGAACGAGCCTTTTGAGGCCGGGAATGTAACTCAGTTGGATCGCAACAATTGTCGCCAGGACAAATACCAAGCTTGAGACCTCGATAATCGACAGAGGTGAATTGTTCCCAAAAATCGGGAGGAATATCCACAGCAGGAACAGGTGTACAGCATAGATACCCAAGGCGAACTGGCCAAGCTTGCTGATCTTTTCCAGAACGCGATTATATCCTATGGAGCGGGCGGCCAAAAACAGCAGGATCCCGACGATGAAGGTCGAAAGAATTTCGACGCGGGGAACCTCAGCGCCGATACGGGTAACAACTATTTCTTCTACAACCATTAGTCCATAGGACAGCAGAAGGCCTGGCACCAACCATCGCCATTTGATTGATACAGGATATTTTGCCAGCAGAATGCCGATATAGACATATAGCGGTCCCACCAACTGCCCGGTATGCTGTATATGGAAAGGTATATGCAGAAGATTGTGGTAAGACCCTGTCATCGAGGCGATGACGGCTGGGACAATGCACGCAAAGCCTGTGATGGTCGGCCCCAAAAACAGCAAACCGCTGGTCACGTAGACCATAGCGAACGCCAGCGCGGGAATGAACCACAAATGATAGGCTGGCCCTCCGGTCAGCCAGCCGCCGGGCTGGTAGTAGGTCGGCCGAACCGGCGTTAACTTCAGAAGTACAATGTAGATACAGACCCAGAACACATATAGCGTAATCAACCGAGTGAGAGGCCGGCCTAAGGCAGGGAATTGGAAACTCGATGGAAGACGAAGGAAATAGCCTGCGCAAATAAAGAAGAAAGGAACCGATGGTATGCAGCCGCATAGCATGAGAGTAACCCAAATGGGGATCGGCTGATGCCATGGCGCGGCATGCGACACGACAACTTCGAAGGCACATATCAGCCGCATAATGTCGATACCGATCTCGCGACGCTTCGCCGGAGCGGCTTTCTTACTTATATCGATTTCGTTGTGATATTCAGGAAATGCAGGTTTCAGACCAATCCGCGAAGAGGAGCTGCTACTTGTGAACGGAATCAATGTTCCGTTGTTGAAGTCTATGTCGCTCAAGGGTTCCTCCCGATCGGAACATGCATTGCAACAAAGGTAGATTATGAGTGGTAGAGCCAATACTATAAAATAATCCCCGCATGATACGACGTAAAACGGGTTCAATTAAATGCGATACAACAAGTGCCAAAATAGTCGTTGCCAATATGGATGAAGCAACACTTGCCGTCAGCGTCAGCCCGCTCTTCCAGAAAAGATTGCGGGCTGCCGTGCCAAACTCCTCATGGAGTAGATACAACGGGTAAGTCGCCAAGCCCGCCGACCGCGCTATTACAAGCCATACCCGGCTCGGGCGGCGCCAGTGAATCTCCCACTTTGCAGACCAGATGATGACGCCTAGCGCCGCAAGCCAGACGAGGATTGGTACCGGCCACACACGCTCCAATGGCAGGGGCGCTGCAAGCTTTGGGGCAAGCTCAGCCGTTCGGCAGGTGATTTCCAGCGGGGCGGCGGCGACAGCGAGAACCAGTGCACCCCATCCGGCACGACTGATCCGCTGTTCCGACCATAACCAGATGAGCATCCCGGCACCAAAGTAGATACCATGCCGCAACAGCGTCATATTGGGCCAGTCGTAGCCAAACTCAAGAAATGGAAAGTTGAAAAGGCCAGAGCATTGCATCGCATAGATAGAAATATATGTGACGCTGGCAATGCACATCGAAATAGCAAAAAGCTCAAGCTGTGCGAAAGCGCCAGCCAAGAGCAGAAAAAAGATCATGATGTAGAATGCAAGTTCTACCGGTAAGGTCCAATAGGCAGACGCCAGGAACGGCCCGACGGGAGACAGCAGGAAAGAATCGACGAAACGCAGGCCCAGATCGGGCACCTGATGATGAATGCAAGCGACGACACCCAAGCCGATCAATGCGCAGATCCAGGCCGCCGGATAAAGCCGCAAGACGCGGGATTCGACAAATCTTGCGGGGGTTGCGTTGTTCGCGGACTGGGCAATGACCAAGCCGGAAATCACGAAAAAGATCTGAACGCCAATCCAACCGAACCATGCGTAATCCGCGACGCTTGATTCCTGCCAGGTCAGATGAAAAAACGCGACAAGTAGCGCGGCGGTAAAACGAACGGCGTCCACCCCCCAAAGATGTTGGCGTTGGCGCCGGATCGGAGGCATCATCAGGATCTCCGGTCCGGTCTAATAATGATGATCGCACCGGTTTTCGTGCGCTCGACACTTGTCTTGCCCAATGTTGGCATGCCCAGGATCCTGGCCGCCGTTCCGGTCACTAGGGCGTCGGGATCGGCCGATCCGTTGCTGTACCAGGGAACATGTTCCAGCCAGACCAATGTGGCACATTTGCCTGTGGCATCGCGCACGAGCCCGGCCTGCAAGCCTGGGGTTGTGACGTGAAAGCCATAGCGCTGCGCCAGGTAATCATAGCCCATCGCAAAGACGCGGGTTTCATTTGGCAGTGCGCCCGGATACGGGAATGGCAATGCCTCAACGACCGTGCTGGGACAGGCCGAGACCTCGTCCGCAATCATCCGCGCTGTGGCATACCAACGGGGCTCTTCAACCAATTTAGTACCAGCAATCCCCAGGAACAATGCCGCATTCACAAGAATGGCGGCGAAATACCAACGCCGGGAAAAGACGACATGCTGGATGAGAATGGAGACACCGCAGATGCAGGCCGCGGAACATAGCACAAGGTAGCGATCGATGATGACGGGCGTGATCGTATTGATAGCCAACAGAACGATTACAGAAACAGCCGAAATGGCGACGTAAACCATACCTAGGATCGCATCCCGAGGAGCCATTCCCTCCTTATGGTTGGCACGGGCGCCACCGCTGGTGATGAATGCCTTCGCGGCAATGCAGCAGGCCGCCATATTGAGGCCGATACCTTTTGCAAACGATCCGGCAAGGATGGGCACGGCGCTTAGGAAACCGGTCTCGATCCAAAAATTCCCACCTGCCTTGCCCAGGAGATAAGGCGCCTGAAACAGTAGGATGGCTGCAAGCGGAACCGCGGACACGCAGGCGACCGCAAACAGATACAGGGCAAGCCCGCGCTTGCGCAGACCCCACGCTGTGAGGACTAGGCCCGCGAGACTCATTTCTGTCAGAAGAGCGGTTATGAAATGAAGGTTAATAAGCAATACGCAACTGAAGCCCAGAATCACAGCGGTGATCCGCCGATTCCGCACAGAAGCAAGCTTGCCACTTCGCAGCAGGGCGTAGCTGCAACTGAAGAAGCAAATGCCGCAGACGAACTGGAAATAATAAGATCGGTATTCAGCGAAATACCCGGTCGCGAAATAAGAAGAGAATGCCATGACGCCGCATGGCATCAGATATCGTCCCGCCTTATCCCAGGTTTGGCCTGCGTAGCAGAAAAATCCGATTAAAGCGGTCATCCCCAACAGGTTTTGCAGCCGCAAAACCGGGATTTCACCGCCAAGCGCACTCGCCAATAGCCGCGAGACGAAATAAAATAGGGGTGGATGAACGTCCGTAATCCAGCGCTGCCAGAATACGGCTGGCAGTGGAACCGCTGGGTCTATGGCGAACAGTGTCCAGAATTCATCGATCCACGGCCCACGGGTCAGCGCGGCCGCAAGGCTGATCGCGATCGATGCGACGGCAATGGCAAGCCCTGAAGCCAGTGCCCAGGCAGGAACGCGGGCCGTATCGGCCAGCGTCGCCCGGGAATACGCGGATGGCAGGTCCGTGGCGGGTATGGTGTCAGCCATGGCCACGCCGCCGCTGGCGAAGAAACAGGCTGCAGGCGATAGCAAATCCCAATATTGCCCCCGTAACGACCGCCACAGCCGCACCGGTTGGCCCCAAGCGCGGAATGAGCAACACCGCTGCGACACCGACGCTGATACTGCTTAACATCTGCGGCACATACGCATCGCGAAAGATGCCACTCGCCTTCATCGCGCTGGTCAGCATGCCCTCTAGTCCGTTGAGCAGGTATGCAACCAGGAACAGCGGCATCAGCCAGGCTCCAACATCATACTTGCCTCCATAGGCGAGGTGTGTGATTCGGTTGGACAGCAGGCAGGCACCGGTCATAGCGAGAATGGACGCGATCGCATAAAACTTCGATCGGCTCACCACGAGGCGGCGGAGACCAGCCGCGTCGCCGCGTCGCCGCCCGAAATCAATCAGCCATGACGCATTCAGGGCGCTATTAATTTGAGGCACCGGGGCGTTCAGCGTCGCAATCGCCCGAATTTGCGCAACGGCGGGCAAGCCACTGGCCACCGCCAACACCATGTAGATACCGTCCGTCCTGATCCAGGAGAAGCCAGCGGTGACGCTGCCCCACGCGGCATAACGCGAGGTCGCGCGAACGAGGTCGCGCAACGTGTAAAGACCCGGCTCATGTGGGCGCAGTAACAACATGCAGCCAATCGCAGCGGCGCAAACAATGCTCCAGCAAGCCATGACCCACCACAATGCGACCCAGCTGATCCACCCCGTGTCGTGCAGCAACCAGGCCGTCGTGGTTGCCGCGATCAGGTAGCCGAGACCAACGATCGCGGACACCATCGCCGACATGAAGGCGAGGCACAGGCGGCGTGCCGTCGCCAACGTCAGCAATGCGCACCCGCCGCTGCTGGTCAAGGCAATCGCCAGACCGATATCCGGCGCGCCCAAGGACCGGCCGGCGACATAAGCCACCCCCGATATGATGGCCGCGACCAAAAGCAGCAGCAGATGCGCGCGCACCAATGTCGCAACATACGAACCCGTCTGCTCTGGTCGGATCCGGGCGGATTCCACCAGCAGCGGTTCAACCACGACGAACCAGTGCAGGACGCTCAGAAGGATGAAGGCCGAGAAGGTCACGCCGAAGCGCCCATACTCGGTCGACGTGAGCCAATGGGCGAATAGCAGGTTGAGCACCAGGTTGGTGATGGCGAACACGGCTTGATCCAGGAGTAGCCAGCCGTACCGATGCGCGAGACCGATCCAATGCCCGGTGGCGATGCGAAATCTCCAGTTAACCCCGATATCGCGCGGCGAAGGCGAGACCCCCGCGGTCATGGTTGCGGGGACGTGCGGCTGCCCTGCGGTGGATGTCATGCTTTGCACAGTCCCAACGCCTCGGCCGCGGCAGGGATCACATGGCAAGGCCGGTTCTGTTCGGACTCAATACCAAAACCGCCGCGATACTCCCAAACAGTCCAGCCGATACCATACGCTTCCAGATCACGCCGGACGGCGGCCAGCCAGGCAGCCCGAGCGGGCTGGGGTGCCTTGGCGTAGACTCCGAATTCGGTGACGACGAGAAACGTGCCGTGCCGGCGAGCCCAATCAGCCGCGAAGGTGATGTCGGCTCCTATCAGCGTACCGTCACGAAATATCTTTTCATATATCGACAATTCGGCTTGCCGGTCATGCGTGGCGCCCTGTGCCACCTGTTCCACGTTCTCCGGCGTGGCCGGAAAGGTCAGTCCGGCTATCGAGGCGTAGCTCGGCTGCGACCAGGTGGTGCCCTGATGCGTGAATATCATGGGGGTGTAGAAGTGAAAGGCGTAAGCGACATTGCGATCGGGGAGCGGGTTCAGACCACCGACGGCCGCAATCGTACTCCATGGGCTCCCGGTTGCGATCACTGTGTTGCCAGGGGCAGCGCTGCGAACAGCCCGCAGAAATGTCGCCTGTATGGTCCGCCATTTGTTCTCATCGACCAGCTTGGGTTCATTGAACAATTCGAAGAACACGCGGTCCGGTGGCGCGCTGGCATATCGCGTTGCTATACGGTGCCATATCGTCGCCAGTCGTTGCGTCATTGCGTCGATCGGCTCATCGGCTGGCCCCAACGCAGCGAACGGATGCAGATCGATAATAACGCCAAGATCCTCGTTTATCGCCGCGCAAACGGATTGATCTAGGCGCTGCACGACCTTGTCCCGCCAGGCCGGTGGGTTATCCGCAAAAGTCCGCGGATCGACGGGAATGCGGACGTGCCGAAAACCGGCTGCTCGCACCTGCTGGAACGTGGCCGTGACATCGGGCTGATTGTCCGGATCGAACAGATCGGTGACGTTGACGCCGCGCATGAGGATCTCCCTGCGGGCTGCCGGGATATCCGATTGTACGACTTGTTGAGCGCCGGCTGCCGACTCCCGACCGATCGCGCCGCACCGGAAGACGTCAGAGCGATCGGCGGGCGCCGCATCCGCGCATACTGGGGTCGCGTTCAATCCCACGACTGCGACACACGTCAGGAAGGACGCCATCCAATACGGCGCATGGCGGGACATTACCGAACCCCAACAAGTTCGTTTTGGAGGACGGGGTCTGGAACCCTGGGGTCTGCCTTCCGGCTTGACCAGAACATCTCCCAGTCCGGCGATGTCCTGATGAACCCTCGTGCCAGAAGTTCAGTACTCCCCGTGTAGGGAAGACTGCCGGCGAATGCGAGGCTGACGTTGGGTTCCTTCTGAAGCGCCGCCGCGTAGTGGGCATACTCGGTGCCCCCGTCGAAATGCTGGCCTTCCGCGATGCTTGCGGTCACACGTTCATGGAAGTCGGAGAAAAACTTGAAATGCAACAAAGCGCCGGTCACGGGCGCCAGTCGTAACGGCGTTGTCCTGTGAGTCGTGACATAAAACCGGCCTGGGACGCCGAACATCAGCGGAATCTTCGACAAGAGTGGCGGTGAATTGGTTCCCCGCAGCCATTGATTCATCCGCAAGGCGCGCCCCAACCGGGTCTTGCGCAACTTCGCCAGCGCCCGAGGCCGCATGTGTCTGAGAATGCCTTTGTTGACGAACTCGGGATAAAAGCGCCGCTGCCGAGGACCTCCAACCACCTCGAACTGCGGAAACGGTTCGCCGGTTCCCGGGAGGCGTACCCGATCCAGAAAGCGGTAATCCGGATCGAACAGTGGGCACACATCCAGAAAGCTCTGACCCGTCGTATAACGCGCCTGTGCGACAGCGCATTCAGAATACATATCCATCAGAAAGGCGTAGACGCCGTCGTAGTCATTCGCCTGAAGGTAGTGACAGAACGCGGGCAGCGGCATCTCTTCCGCATGCGGGTAGACGAGAATCTCGTCAGCGTCGACAAACAGGCACCAATGACCGACGCCATATTGTTCTTGTAACGCATTGATCCAGTCCATGCCGAAATGCGATGCCGCATAACCGCCGATGGTGTGGAATACGGTGCAATCGGGCTGTTCGTCCAGCAATTCCCGGGTTCCATCGTCGGAGTCGTTATCGATCGCAAAGAACCATCCGACGCCGTTCCCGCGGTAGTGATCCAGCAGGAACGGAAGACGCCCGACTTCGTTACGAACACAAAGAAACGCACGGATCTGGGTGCCGCGGTCCGGCGGCAGCCGATCATTGATAGGACGCAGGTTTTGCATCAGGCTTCTCGCTCGAAACGGTGGTTGAGCAATGCATTACCGGCGAGGACGCCGCCAAAAATGGTCAGCAGGCCCAGCGCGTAGGGCGAATAAGCCTCCTCCTGAAACAGACCGTTAACCAAGGTCACCACGATGGAGGCGAACAAAAGATCAGGACGAAACAAAGCCATGTGATTGCCAAGCAAACGCGCACGCTGGGTAATACGGCTATAGACACCCCGCAATAACACCAGGATCGGCCAAAAGACAGCCATCGCCGCGACGCCCACCTGATAAAGAAGCACGCCGACAGCACTTTCCAGCGCGAAGTCGACGCCGGTCTTCTGCCACTCCTCCCAACTCAGGCCACCTTGCAGCACGGTCGCCGACAGGTTCCCACCGACGCCAATCCCATGCCCCCAAGGCTTGCGAAGGAACCCATGCACGCCCCCCAACAAGCCGATGACGTGGAAGTCCCCGTTCCTCATGCCAGTGATGATGCCGAAGGCAGCATAGCTGACCAGCAACGCCGCGGAGGCGAATAGAGAGAGGCGTATGTTCGGTGACACGCGCCAGGAGAAGCCAATTGCCAATGTCAGGATCAGCAGGAGCGCCGAACCTTTCACGCCGTCCAGGCCCAGGAAGCCCAAGGCAAGCAGGGTCAATCCAGAGCGACCTATGGTAGCGGCAACGATGCCAAAAACAGCCACGACATAGGAATAACTCACCGCGAACATATTGGGGCCGAAAATCCGCACGGAAAGCAGCCCGTCCGCGCCACCGGTGACATTAAACCAAGTGAAAGTACGCCCCATAATTAGGTCATGGATGTTACGCGAAATCACCGGCACGTCGTCGTCGCCAAGTCTGAGATGAACATAGCTTCGAGCGTTGATGGCGGCGTAATAGTTACTGGGTGCGAAGTATTCGATGGCAGCCAGCACAAATCCAATCCCCATGGAAACCAGGAAAATATTTGCAACCGTTCGGTAGTTCCAGGTGCGGCCCAGATCAAGCCCGACAATCAGGGCAAATAGCATCGCGGAACTGTTCCGAAAGTAAATCACCGCCGACGTCGCGGACGATTCGACCGTGCCATAACCGGTATAGAGCACGATCACGGCGATCGAGACGGTAGTCATTCTGATGACGCGCGCAACCTCGTTCCGCGCCTCTCCACGCAGAACGCGTGCCATGGAAACGACCGCCATTCCGGCGATGCCGCCAAAAGCAAATCCCTGGGCAGCAGAAAAGGAGGCATGATCTATCCCCGACGAGGATAGTATTGATAAGAACAGATTTTGATATAAAAGTATCTGAAAGTATATGGTCGCGGCGATAAGAGGCCGGTAATGGAATAACGCGACCAGGGCCATCAGCCCGACAACCATGGTCGACGCTCCACAGGTCGAGACCAGGACCAGTTGCGCGTAGAGGAGGACAAACGCCGTAAACTGCCAACCAATCGTGAAGACAATGGACTGGCTTGTCGTCAAACCGGCGAGTGTGGACAGCGAACGCCGGTTGGCCTCGAACAGGCCCATGCCTTCAGCAGCGTGAGGCAGGGATCCTTGGGCCAAAGAGATCACGCCATTGTGCCGAGGGATCATTTGCTGGCAACCAGATTGGCGTATTGACGGCGCGCCCGGTGCGAGACGGATAGTGAGGTCGACGGATCATAGAGCGGCAGTCTGCGTGTATCGACGTTTGTCAGGGCAACGCCAACGCAGCGCACTCCGATAGTCGCAAGCTCGTTTAGCGCGGCCTCGACTGCTGCCTGGGGTGTGCGCTGCCAGCGCGCCACAAGGATGGTCGCCTCGACGCTGCTACCCAGCAGCGAGGCGTCGGCACCGATCAGCGCGGGAGGCGAGTCGACGATAACGAGATCATAGACCTTCTCGGCTTCCCGCAAGATCGTCGCGAAAACGGGCGAAGCAAGCATGCGGACTGGATTTCCGCCACAATCCCCGGCCGGCAGGATATGAACGTTATCGCCGTCGGCGACCGTCACCGTGGCCAGGTCGGATCCGTTGCGGATA
This sequence comes from Heliamphora exappendiculata, assembly GCA_034768845.1. Taxonomy (NCBI): domain Eukaryota; kingdom Viridiplantae; phylum Streptophyta; class Magnoliopsida; order Ericales; family Sarraceniaceae; genus Heliamphora; species Heliamphora exappendiculata. The sequence continues at coordinate 45,906 of JAOTRH010057990.1, forward strand.
AGCTCCGCGAGACCGGGGTGGACGCGTGTTCGATTGATCTGCGCTGTCAACGATGAGCATCGCAGATCCCCGTCGATGATCAGTACGCGTTTTCCCTGATTGGCGGCCACCGTCCCGAGCAGGCGAGCCAGCGTCGTCTTGCCTTCCGACATGACGGCTGAGGTGATGAGAACACTCCTGGGAGGTTTGCCCCCCGCCGACGCCGTCACACGCGCCCACAAGGACGCAACGGATTCCTGCAACCGGATCTGCTGGATAGCGGAGGCGCGCGGGTGGCAATAGGGAATTAACCCGATGGGCGACGCCCCGAACAGCTTTTCCACATCGGCTCGTGTGCGCAGTCCCCGCCCGAGAAGATCCTTGGTGATGGCGAGCATGATACCCATGATCAAGCCAACGATGATGCCGGAGATAGCGATCAGCGGACGGTTAGGCGCAACCGGACGATCGGGCGGCACGGCCTGAGACAGCACACGCACATTGACCGTCTGGAAGTTGAACTCCGGATCCGTCTCCTTGGAACGGGTTAGGAAGGTTTGGTAGAGAGCGCTGTCAACGTCGGACTCGCGCTGCAACTGCTGTAGCTTGACATCGAACGTATTGGCTTTGTCGACTTCCTGCCGTACCTGGTCCAGGTGCGCGGAAATCGCCGCTTCATCCGCGCGCGCGACCTCCGCTTTTTCACGCAAGCTTTGCACGATCCGGCCTGTTTCGGCACCGATCTGCCCCTGCACACTGCGCATCTGAGCCGCTGCACTCACGGCCGCGGGGTGATCAAAGCCAAGCTGAGCATCGATATCGGCGCGATGGGCGGTGATCTGAGCTTCCTGCTGGCGAAGCTGTTGAATAAGCGCCGACCCGACGACCGCGCCGATACGGTCCGGCTGGCCTGAGGCCCGGGCCTGTTCGGCGTTGGCAAGCGTAACGTCGGCTTGCGAACGACGCGCCTGGGCTGCCGTAAGTTGAGAGCTGACTTCAGTGAGTTCCTGCTGGATCAGAAGAGAATCACGACCGCGGACAAGTCCATGCTCAACCCGATATTGCTCGACTGCCGCCGCGGAGTGGTCGGCTCGCGCTCTCAAGTTGGCGACACGGGCATCAATCCACTGATTCGCCTGCTGCGTGGCGTCATTACGGAGCCGCAAATGCTCTTCCGTATAGAGTTGGGCAAGGGTGTTGACGATGGCGGCTGCCGTAGCCGGATTGAGCGAAGTGCAGGTTATCTGGATGACGCGCGACCGTCCTACCGAAATGATCAGGAGATGACGGCGGAGCGAATCGACCACCGCGTTCATGGGGCGGGCCGTAGGTAAAGCCGTAGGTAAGAATGATGGCACGATCGAGGACATTGTCCCGGCGCGCGCGATGAAAGCCGTCGCCCAAGCGGGGGTGACCTCCTCAATCATCCCAAGCAACTGCCGCGAGCGGCTTTGGTGCAAGGCCGGATTGAACTCGCGATCATCGACGAGCGACAACTGAGCAGCGGTACGCTCCAGCATTTCGCGCGATGAGAGAACCTCGATCTCGCTTGAGATTGCTTCCGCATCGGCTGGGACATCGGCCAGGACTTCCTTCAGTGTGACGACGTCCTTGCCACTGGTTTCAATCAGAACGGAACTGGAGGCGCTATAAAGCGATGGCTGGGATAGCGCGAGGTATGAGCCAATCGCGGCAGGCACCAGGAAGCCGATAACGAGTAGCAACTTGTGGCGTCGTAAGAGTCGCAGCCCCTCCAAGGCAAAATTCGTTTCTCGCGCTACTGTCTCGAATCCCACGGACCGAAGTCTGCGCGGCAGGAAGATACCATCCGAGGTTCCAAGATCGGCTGTCAATCTAGAGCCCTTCCTGTGCGGATTGATTGTTTGGGATCGGTCTAGCAAATTTCGTATATCGCTGGCTTTTTTCTGCCCGCCTGATCGGGAAACCGGCACGCAGGATTCCGGTGAACAGGAGTTCGGCGGCCATGGCAGTGATGAAGGCTGGATAGGTCAACAGATAGCGCCGCCACAGCCGGCGCGGTTCTTTTGCTAGTCGATAAGCCCAGCGGAGGTTGTACCGATCAACCCAGCCTGGATAATAAAACGCTCGTTCAGACAACTGGTCGAGAAACCCGCCGCAGGTGAAGCCGCAGCCACTCCATCCGGTGCGGACAAGTGCGATCAGCGCGTCTTCCTGCCGTTCGGCCCCCATCCCGCATATGACGACGTGCGGTTGCAGTGCCGCAATTTGGGCGACACGTTCGTCTACGTCGCCATAACCGTCCAATGCCGCCGTAATCCGCAATCCCGCAAAAGCAGCTTGTAGTTGGGAGGCGGCACGTTCGGCACACCCAGGCGGTCCACCGATCAGGACGACGCTGTATCTCTGTTCCGCCGCGAGGGACAGCACGTCGGGGGCCAACGAGGTCATATCGAAACTGATACGTGTTGCCGACAGCCTATGTATCCATTGCACGGCTTTGCTCATGCCAATGCCGTCCGGCAGGACGAGATCAAAGCGTTCCAGCTGTTCACGATATTGGGGTCGCGACCGGGCAATACCCCAGGAGTGCGGGTTAACGAACGTGACAAGCAGTCCGTCGGCGTTCTTAAGCCGCATGTTAACCATAGCGGAGACCTCGGAGCGGTCATGGACGGCGTCCACCGGCATCCCGAGTGTTTGGGTACGCTTTAAAGCTGCGCTGCCTGGGGCAGGGCTCAGCCGATATTCGTCTCTGCGCAAGATGACCCCCAGCTCTTATCTTCGAAGGTTGCGCAACGCCCGAGCCGCTTGAGTGCGGTTTCTCGGCTCGCTTTAGAAGAAGCAACCTGATTTCTGCCGACGGAGCATCCTGCCCTATGACCGAGCTGGAATGCTGCGGTGCAAAAGGGGCGGGCCTTATACCATTGTAGGTAGCCCGAATGGTTTAGTGCTTAGGTTATAAGCGGCAATTTAGCCGATGGGGTGCGGTTGTTAGGCTTAGGCCGGTTCTACAACTATTCAGCGAGATTTTTCTTCAGTCGACTACTGGCGCACAGTTCCGTTGCGGTTAGCCATCGATAGCCGTCGGACAATAAGATAACGCAGCCACCACGGCTCAACAGGCAGCGAGCGTGGTGGCTGCTGGTGCTATGAGAGATGGCTCATGAGGTGGGTGTGATCGGCCGCCTTCGGCGTCTCCGCGGTACTCAGCCAGGTCGGTGAGGCGAATGGTCCGGCGCCCATGTTCGTATAATCCGACACCGACGGTATATGGCCAATGAGGGGCCGGTTGAGAGCGCTTGACCCTGAACCGTTGAAATCATCAAGTATGACCTTGGCACCTGCCAGAAAGTCAGGCTTGCTCGAAGCAGTCTGTGTGGTAGAATATGTTGTTTCAGACGATGCGATAAAGCTGCTCGCCGGGGGCATGATTGCGCTGCTTACCACTGTTGCGTCGACCGCGTTGGTTACCGGGACAGCCGCCGCTTGGACAGACGAATTAGTACGAGCACCGGTGGCAGCGGACGTGGTGCCTTGTTGGGTCGAAGATTTTGTTGTCGTGTGCCTTGAAGAACCGATCCTGCCGCCATGGGTTTTGGTGCCGGTCGATCCGGTACTCGACGTCGTCGTGGTCGTCGTTGACGATGAGCCACTGTTGGCGGTCGTTGTTGCACCGTACAGGGATGTTCCGCCACCGTCCGGCGAAGAAATTGTCTGTAATGCGACGGCCGGAATTGCACTGTCCGAGGAGAAAGCGCGTATATAATCTATCTTGAGCGTTCCGCTCTCCCCATCCATAGGGCCGGGCCAGTCCGTGGGCGAGCCGGTTAGCAAGCTCGCGAGTAGATATTCGCCAGAATTCCCAACCAGATCGGCTGGTGTTGGCAAGGACCCGATCGATTGACCGTCGAAGTAAAATGTCAGCGTGGTCGGCGTCCACATCACCCCATATGTATTGTAGCTTGTGTAGATGTCTGCATTGACAGACGCCCAGGTTCCAGTCTCGTTGGGACTGGTATCACTGTGCACGTTATAATGAACCTGGTTTGAACCACCATACCAGCCGTATTGCGCACCAAATGCTTCCATCGCATCGATCTCGGGCACGCCACCGTTATTATCGACTGTCGGCAACGTCCAGAATCCTGGCCAGAGGCCCGCGCCTGCTGGCAGTTCGGCCCGCATTTCAAAGTAGCCGTAGGTCTGATTGAATGTGCCTCTGTTATCGATAAGGCCGGTCGTATAGTCAGACGTTGTGCCTGGAACATTCGGCGTCGCCGTGATCGACAAGACACCGTTTGCGTCACTGAACGGATCTGTTCCGCCATTGGCCAGGTAGGCCGTTAGACCCCCATCCGGACCGTCAGTGTAGTTCTGCGACCCCCAGGTCTCATTTCCATCGAATATCGTAACGGACCACGTCGGGCCACCAAGTTCGGTGGGCAGAAAACTATTAAATTCATCGTCGAACGTCAGATGATATCCGGTCAGATTTAACGCTGTCATAACACCTCCCTGGTTGAGTGAATTTCCATATTGCATCAAATCATGGAATAAACGAGCCGTTAATGCAACCTATAAGATTAAATAATGAATGAGGAAATATTGAAAGAATTGGCAATATATATTTAACCAATATTATCAAGATTTATACAATCGGATGCGCTCTCGGCTTTTCGTCGAGGTCATAGGGTCATTTCGGTGTGCCTATAGTGGGGTCCGGACGCACCACTCATTCCCATGGAAGCAGCGAGCCGTGCCGGAGGCGGCGACACCGCGCTGGCGGCTTCATGCTCCTGGGCCATATCCAGCGCTGTGTGCTGCGATGCCTGGGAACTGGTTGCTAGGGGGAGCCGGATCGGATACAAACAATCGGCACCAGAGATTGGACAGAGTTCAATGCTCAAGGCCGCTGATATTACAATATTATGACCGTTGCGCTCAAAAGTGACCGCACTTTTTCCGTTTCCGCGATCAGACCGCGGACCGAATCCTCGGCGGCGTTTGTAGAGAAAAAGGTCTTCAAAGAATGTCTGTGAAACTTTTAGCTATTCAGAAATCCAATATTCAGCTGATAACCAGCGCGCTCTGGCAAGAGGCCAGACCACACACCCGGGAAGGGCTGCGTCAATTACTTATAGCGGAAGAATATAAGTATGGAATTTTGTTGGAGCATCTCAGAATGGCCCATCAGATTGTTGTCTTTTCGCGGAATCGTCTTGTTCAGCAAGAGCAAATGATCGCCCAATTCAAAAACAGAGGGGCCGATACGACGATAATCGAACAGACTTTGACCAACATAAAAGACGTCCATGAGTTGCACGTTAACTTCTATGAGCGAGTTGTGAGGAAAGTCGATTATCTCCTCGCCAGTAAATAGGGTATCTCGGCCGATCTTGGGTCAGTAAACAGCCCCGGTCTACGTAGCGTCGGGGAAAGCCCCGCGGTGCAGCCATGGGATGAGCGCGAGGCGGCTTGGATCGGCCGTCTGCCGAACGAGGCTGTTCGCAGCAGACGGCGGACAATCTCGTCTAACTTAAGAAGGACGCGCCTGCCGTTCACGCCGAGGAAAAACTGGCAGGCTTCGGCTGGCTCCCGACCTTGTTGCGCCCTCGAGTCACTGAGGTATCTCAGCTAGAGATAGCCGAAGCAGCCGACTGGCAAGCTTGCGACTTACTCACCAGTCGGTAATTAAGGAGACAACCTTCTTGACATGACGGCGTCGGCACGATTCAAGGTGACATGAAACGAGACGGTCGAACCCTGGACCACGCGACGCTGGAAACCATACGCCTGATGGCGGTCGAACGGGTGCG